>JAMKCH010025569.1:0-37072 GCA_023653785.1 Ophioderma brevispina | reverse complement strand
CATGCGAAGCCCCATCTGGATTTCCTGGATACCAATCATAATTATAAAAAGCTATTTCGAAATGAATAACATATGGGCTAAACATGGGAAAACCAAAATAAACATAGTGCTTGAACTGCAAAATAAAAACATGCTAATGTAATATAGCCGATTTTTATACCATTTTACCTCACTAATTTTGGTCTCAGGGGCCTCCAAATGGGGGGTATGTATATCTCAGTAACAGGGGGAGTTAGATAGACTAAACTTGCCTGTGATAAGATTTCATAAGTACACTTATCAACAAAATGAAGCGATTTGGCCAACCTTAATGTGCCGACCATTTTCCCATTATCACACTGGTTTTCTTGTCATAGGACACTTAACACTTATAGGATTATCGAAATCAGGCATTCCACGCACACATGCTGTTTACAATGGGTGGCTCGACATGCTGATCTTAGGGCGCACCTTCGAGCGCCTCAAAAGTAGTTTATTTATTTCGATAATTAGCTAATTTGATTGAGCGATAGTTTGTAGTCATTTGAACGAGCCATATATGTCGTGGGCTCTTTCCTTAAATGTCCAACAACTACGTAAGCTCTAGCATTGTACTTTGAAATCTATAATATAAAGACTGGACCGGTGTATTTGTGTTAGAAGTAATTATTGTACGGCGTACTCATAGTCGGGAAACAATGTGAACAATAGGGCAATCGATTCAGTGACTCTTCATGCAACATTAGTTTACATGCTTTATTCCGTTGTAGTCTCTGGCGCCCCGGGACTGTGGATCCCGCCGGACTATACTGCTTTCACACCGGCGTTCATTAAAGGACAAAACTACACGGTCTCAAGACTCGACAACCGGTCCCTATCGCGGCGAGAGTTTTTCCACTGGACCTCAGGGACCGTGGCTTGTGTGGATAATGGTGATGCGAAACGAGCACGACAAAGTAGTAAGTCTTTTATAGAGATATTGTCAACACAATCGGAACATTTTAAATTTTCTAGCTGTGCAACATTGAATCCAAAGTATGGGGGCAATGAAAGGGTTGTGGAAAGTGCTTCCATCATTTTTTTTATTATCTGCATAAAGTACTTGTGTACCAAAATTTGCAATTTTATCCAGATTTGCACACTCACATGAGATCTGTGCACTACAGTCCCCCACTATAGTTCAGTTAACTGCACTTCATTGAACACAAAGGCACATATCAAAACGAGAAGATATCAAAACGGATTGTACAATGTAACACGAACATCAAGTAACGTCTATACAATAAACATTTCGACTGAAGCCATTTGCTCATATCTAGTCTTATCATGGAGCCAATTCGTATTAAGTGGTAGGTAGAAGTCTAACCTTTCAAGTTTATGTTACGGGCACCAAATTATTCTCTTCAAACATACAAGTCATTTTCTGATTGCCTTGTTAGAAAAAAAACACTGACAACTCAGACAAAATAGTGCCCTAGCATAGTGCAAAGCTTTGTAAAAAAAACGGCAGGCCCGTACGCAGGGGGTGCGGTCGCACCCTCCCCCCCCCCAATTCCACAAAAGGATTTTTTGCATGAAAAGGTCCAAATGTTAGAGAAATTTTGACAAGAAAGTCCACTTTTTAGTGATGAGATGTTCAAAAAGTCCAATAAAGGACATTTTAGGGGGTTAGGTCCACTTTTAGCAAAAAAAGTCCACTTTTTTGAAGTCCCGCACCCCCCAAAATAAATCCTGCGTACGGCCCTGACAAACGAAGTTTAACCCTCGTCCGACCAAGGGGGTTAACACTCACCCCCCCCCCAATGGATGATTCCCTGTCGCACAAAAAGGCAAACGAATATGATCTAAGGCTTTTATGTGATTGTCAGTTCATCGTTTGCGGTCATTTTAGCGAAACAAAATTGGAGGTACCATTTTCAGGGAGGTCAGGGTGCCCCGTCAAAGCCGGAAGGTAGGCGAGTTGGTTGGCACCTTCCTATACTTTACAGTGTAAAATGCAAAAAAATATTATTTTATGTTACGTATGATGCTACTGTAAGCAAATACTGACAATATTTGTATTTTTTTCTTATTTTCTTATGATCTAAGGCTTTTATGTAATTGTAAGTTCATCCTTTGCGGGCATAAAACAAATTGGAGGTACCACCTTCAGGGAGGTCAGGGTGTCCGTCAAAGTCGGAAGGTAGGGGACGTGGTTGCCACCTTCCTATACTTTTACTTGCTTGAATGGCAAAAACGGTCGAAAAACCCTTAATTTTGGCGATTTGTTTACAAATAAGCTTAAAAAATAAGCTCAGTTATGACGTCACTATGACGTCATTATCAAAAATTGATATGTTTGTACTTGATTTGAAGAAAGGACATATTTAGTTACACACTGATACCAAAGAAGATGATGATTGTCGCTTAATTACGAACAAATCAGGGAGTGGTAATCCCCCCCCTCATGAATGTAGTAGAAAATCTCTTGGTTGGACGAGGGTTAATTAAACACAACGGAAATGCCGTATCTGGTATTTATGGTTCATTTTGATAGTTTATACGCGGGAGCCCACTAAACTCTGAATCAAAATCAAGTTTATTTCAATATTATAATAAGTACATTAGCAATATCAATTAACAATCATAGGAAACACAATTATGGAGGAGACCCCCCCCCCCCAACTTAAAAAAATATACAAATAGACAAAATTCCGACCAAAGTGACATCATGACTAGAGATACTAAATATGAGACATTCATTTTGAGGTGAAATCTTTTTAAGAAGATTAGTTTTACATGTTTTATGAAGTAGGTTGATGTACTATGTCTTGAATTTTGGTGACCCATCAAATGATACTTATTACTATAAATTATTCAAAAAATCCCCGCAAATAGTAGCACGAAAATCTGAGTAAAAATATTGTTTTTAATTATAATGTCGAAAAAATAATAGATATCAAAATTTTCAAGATTAGCCAAAAACAAATACAAAATGCAATTTTTGAATTTGTAAACGTGCGTACCAAGTACGATATATACTCTTAAGAAAAAGCAGTTTCTCCTCCCCGATAAACCATTACAGATGCTTGACCCGAGCTAAATTCTTTACTCGATACCAAAATGTTTATATCCATTTATTTTTTCTTTCTCGTTGAGTTGAAAATTTACAACATCAAAAATGTTCCGGCGACCGATATTCCTATTAGCTTCAGGTATCATTTTTCTTTGTGAATCAAGCCTGATTTATTAACAACTTACTGTTGTGTGTTGCAGTACTGCAGATAGTCGACAACCAAGACCACGCCCACAATGATTAAAGGTACTCCTGAAAAATAACGGTAATGAATTAAATGTTGCTAGTGACTTAAATTACACTGCATTCACTGGCACAAATATTCTTGTAACAATTTACCAATTTTGAGCATAATAAAATATAATGCATTACGAACTGAACTTTTAAGTAATGTCGCATTTATTTCTAATTCGCGATGCATTTATTGCAAATGTGTAATACAAGTATTACCTTTAAAGGTATTTGGTATCTTTGTCATTCTTTGGTTAGGTGCATTTCCGACAGACAGAAAATACCCATATCTTTGCATGAGGGGATTAGACACAAGGTCAAGGTCAACGGTTCAGATGCGGCTATGGATCGCCATGGTCCAATCGCTAATAGCCTCGTCCCCAGAACCCCAGATTTTACCGGAAGTGGTTAGAGTTTTGGTATCAAAAGAAAGCTACTCTTTTTCTCATTTACACTGTGAAATCTTAGGGCTAAAATATGTTTGGTTTGGAAGTTATGAGCGAAAAACATACTCTATTTTGATCGACCAATACTCTATGGGGCTCAGAAAATCACGTTTCTAGCTTTAACATCAAAAAAGGATTGAAATATCGGCGCGAACCTTTACAGATGGGGTTTGGGGGGAGGCAATTCTATCTTTATATACTTTAAATACTTTATATACTTTAACCGGACCATCCCCCTTTAATATAAATTTCAATCTTCAGTCATAAGATGTGTTATCTTATGAAAATGTCAAGTAAACTTTGTGCACTGTCTGTAAGAAAATGTTATCATCATCCTTGAAAGGAGTCGGCTGTTAATTGTTGTAATATGACATGGCGTGAAACACGATGAGCCATATTCTTAACCTAATACCTACCCCAAGCAAAACTGCCGCTCAGTATACAAATTGCCATCTTAACTTGACCTTGACGACTAACAAATACAAATGAGAGCCTCTACGGCCATCCAACAGACTGAGGCTAGTGTGAAAATAGTGCAGTATACGGCTACTGTAAGACATCCCTCAAAGGATTGCGTCTGATCCAATTCCCACCAAAAAGCAATGTAAGGAAAGAAGAGATACCGACAAGCAAATCAAAAAAATACGGCTAGGGTGCTGCTTACGTAGAGATCTATTATTGGTAAATAAAGGGGAAAAATAAAATACTCGAACGGCGCCAGGGTAAAATCTTAGGAGGGGCGAAACACTACAAAATATACAGAAAAACATCCTCAAAATTCATATTTTATATTTTGTTACTGCATGGATATGCGAAGTACATGGTATAACCTGGAAGTGGTTGGCTTGAAATCCGGTATTAAAGCAAGGCCAGTACTTTTTACCATGATTCTGTAATTTCTATACGTGGCGTATCAAAATTCCGATTGAGATCAAAAAAGCCAATTTCCCGGTGAATATCACAGTTTTCAGAGTGATATTGGCACCATGATTTGATCAAACAGGTTGAGCCTCAAAATACACACATATTGAATCTTTGTTCATCTGTACTGGTGTAAAACCACCCAATAACCTGTTTGTACAGAGATTTGAGACGCGTCGCTGTATGTCTATTTGTGGGAGACGGTATGACAAATTTCCTCAAATACTCATTTTATTTCCTATTTGGTGGTTTGTTTCTACATAAGCAGGATATGGAATTGTACACACTTATCCCTGATTTATTAAGTTAAAAACATGCATTTCCACATTTTTCGATTCTCTCGCATTATCGATAATAATCAATTTACGCATTATGCTTTAAAACCACTCTTTATATTTTGAAACTCTCAGGGGCCCTGCCACCTCCCTGGCACCGCCCTCTACCGTTAAAATTGTTCATTAAAAAACGTCCTTTTAACTGGTGTGAGTCCCAAAACCTGCCATTTCAAACGACGTTTGTAAGAAACATTTTAACAGGTCCGATACACCCGGTTTTGATTGATAACATTAATCAACCTTTTGAGTGTCATATTTAGCGGACGTCTGCTGAAAGCTCTGTTATATTACATCGTTAAAGAACACTATCAGTGATTTGAAAAATATTGAATATGCAGGAATAGCTTCAAAGGAAGGATAAGTCTGTGACTTCTCATAAGGTACCTTTTCCAGCTGTAGAATTGACAGGAATTGAAGAAAACGGCAGTGTTCCAGATACGATTCTCCCTTAAATTACGTGTTGTAGTAAGTGTCCGAACGGACAGTAACGACTAAAATCTCCGATTATGTACTTATAGCGTTGCTTCTGGTTTATCATTTGCAGAGTATGTTAGGTAACCTGTACTTGTTACATACATGCAAAAATCTGTTTTTTGATGATTTTTTCGATTTGCGGATTTAGCAAATACACTGATAGTGCCTTTAAGTAATCAATAAATATCTTCATCGGCTCCACACTGCAGAATTGCTAATACCTCGCACGCAAAAAAAAACCAAACAAAACAAAGCGGAACCACTTCAGGGTTCAAACTGCAACCGATTTAGAAAGGGTTCTAACACATCAAGAACCCATCCAGAAGCATGTCCAGAAAACATGCGGAACGCTGGAAAACAATGATTTGTGAAAACCGCGTTCAGATACAATTCAGAATAATTATTGCCTCTACATATGGATAAATCATGGTATGGTAAATCTACCAGACACCGGACACGTTTGGTCCGGATGAGTCTCAGAATATCATGTGTTTCAAGGCGTGCGTTTTGGGTGTATCTGGGAGTGTCCAGTACATTCTGTACTAAATCGTACATTTGACACCTATAATCTGTCTACTAAAATGCGTTCTGTATGTATGTTGGTTCCACTTCTCAATTGCCAATTTCGCAGGGGACCTATATGGAAACATTGCATGTTGCAATCACATTATTTATATACTCTATTGTTATTAATCAATCAATCAGTCAATTTTCATACAGCAACACATATGAGCAGGTACAAGTCAAGTGAAAAAGAGATGCGGAGGAGAGTGAATACTACGTAAAATTACAGCGGTGATCAGGTGGTACCATTCAAAAGCAAAAGTTACACAAAATGCAACACACAAATACTATAGATACATATTCAAATACTTGATGGAATTAAAGTTGAAAATATGTTATGCGCCATGTTAATATAGATGTGTCAAAATCAACTGGATCCTGTAATAACTTATAATAACTGAATACTAGTATAATAATATAAAGTATGGGCCAAAACTCTTTTGCATAAGTGGTACAACGTAGTGTGCAAAGATCCCGGAGCACCGTTGGCAGTATTATTTATATACTCCCCGCCTAAAAAATCCGAACGATGTTGAAATGGCCATCAACGTGCTCAAACTTGCTTTCAAATTAACGCGCCAAGCCAGCTGGATAAATCTCTCAAACTTCCACATCATGCTTCGTTATCAATGCATTACGGACACAGGTCAATAAGCAAACACATTACGCGAACAACGCTCCTGGCATTTATTATTATAATTCACCTACAAACCTACATACCTTTTTAATACAGTAATTTATATTGTTCGGATTTTTAGGCGGGGAGTATAGTTCTATTGCATCATGATCTGTAATGCTCGGTAAAATGAACGAGGTGCTAGCAAATGCGAGCAGAGTTGTATAAATGCATTAAACGATGCTAAGAGAGCAAGGGCATAATGTAGTTAAAAGGACACAGGCATATTTTGAGAAAAAATATTATCTTTATAAACTAAAATATTACCTCATGGAAAGATAAGTAATAACAGTTATGCTTAGAGAAGCAACACTAATGCCGCATCCAATGGTGCTAAGAAGACTCAAAACCAGAGTAGATTGGGCCTGACCTCTAAAATCCTGTAAATGAGAGGCATATTAATTGTTAAATCGTTTTCAGATTTTCGAAAAAACCTGTACCATAACAGCTCATAAGTTTATCTTTCTAAATATCTAGTTACGTATCGCCTTGGCGCCATGTCGAAGATCATTGCTACCTCCGACGTGGTTGATTGGTCCACTCGAGCTCCAGAGACTTTGATGCGATCGCATCCACTGATGTGGTTGATTGGTCTACTCTACTCGAGCTCCAGAGACTTGGCGAAATTGTCCGATCGCAGGGGTAGTATAGTATAAAACAGCAACATTTAATTTAGGAAAACAGATTGACGACTTAAATGAACATGTTAAGACAGAAGGAACCTTATTAACAACTGATATTCCAATAATAAAGCCAAATTTAAAAAAAAATAATTCAGTGAATGGGGAATCCAAAATCAACATTCTTAAACATTTTAGAATATTCTGAAGTATTTGAAGAACGATATCCCAAAACATCCGTAGTGGATTTTTAAAGAAAATTGGCAACGACGGTCTATGGCCGTTTGTGGTCGTCCTGATATAGTTTGCTTTTCATGCCGCAATTAAAGGTGCAATGAGAGATTTTAAGGTATCGTATCCATATATTGTGTCACATGCAGTGCTACAGAAATGTCATAAAAGTAAAAACAAAATGTGATTTTGATTTGCTTAAAATTCAGTGTAAAACATAGGCTTAATTTCGTATTTGCTCCTATATGAAATTAGAAATTTTCACAATTTTTGTACAAAAAATAATTAACAGCTTAATTCTTTCAGATGGGGATCTTCTTTGATGGAAAGCAATTAGTGCAAAATTAGGGCTTTTAATTCTTTGTTTTGGTGTTCTCCATCTTAAACACACTAATTAGGTGTGAGATTTGCCTTTTTTTAAAGTATTTGTAATTGTAATTCTAATGATGAGCTCAAAGTAAATATTATGAGAGTGTCCGAACAAATATAATGGTGTAAATAAGCATGCCTATCGAATGTGGTGCATAATAGGTTGTGCGGTTTCATCAGGAGAGTACATAAAAGGATAACCCAAACACCCGACAACAGCGGCCATTTTGGATACCTCATTTAAATAATTTCTTGAAAAATTAGAAATGTTGGTGTAAATTGGCAGGCTTTATTGTTTCATGAGAAATATCCACCAAATATGATGGTCTAACAAATGCTGGAATAACGGGGGTCATTTCACCTACTGAGTAGGGAATAGAAGAAACTATCTCAGCAGGTTGGTAATGCACACAATGCCTTTTGATGGATCTTTGCGATTGTGTCCAAGACATTGAGACTTGGTTCAATGTGAAACACAGTGTGAAGTGAAAATATCGAACCCTCTTTTTCTGACCATCTATAGAAAACGACACCGTCAGTATCCCACTGTCTTTGACTAATACCTCAGCCTTGAACGTGATGATAAACATGGTCGTCCACTACAAGTTGAATAATCCTATAATGGTCATAATGTGTGATGTAAATGGCAAGTCACTCAGGTTTTAAAAACATTTGGTTGCTATGTGAAGAGGTTGGAGAGGTTGGGAAGCCCAAAACGTCTACCGCCACGCCTAGTCTACGCATGCTCTCAAATCCTGTCACAGGAGAGTGATTTGGAATAGGAGGCGTAAGAATAGGCGTTAGCGTTGGATGTTTAATGGGTTAATTCGCAAATACCCCTCCCTGTTATTACTATGCCAACGCCAGTAAAGCGTAACTTACCATTAGAACAGCAAAACTAGTGAGATGGTCACAATGGCATATAGTCCTGTTACCACTTGTAGTCATCTGTAAGGAACAACCCTCACTTGACCAGTCTCTCTCACTTCATCTAAAACTCAAGTCCCAATATACGCATTCAAAGTTATCCATGTACCTTCTCCCATTTCTACTATCGGGAAAGAAAAGTTAATAATGCATTAAACCATAATCTTTACGAATAAATGTATGATAGACGAGAGTGAGGACAACGAGGGGCGAAATAAGGCTAAAATTGATTGGTTGGTGTAAGGGCAACACAGGTCTTGTTGTTAGCTTATTTGCTTGCTTGGCTGACTTGTTGTTTGTTTTTTTTTATCTTTTCTATCTCAAGTACAAGCACGTACCATAAGTCGGCTTGTTTGATCGGCTGTCGTACAAACTTCATTTAGGACAATAATAATTATAGCTATTCGAGTAAAAATGTATTGGGTTGGAAAATAAGGGAGTGGGCGTTTCTTAATTGTGGGAAAAAAAAAAACAGCTTGGACTCGGGGGTGTTAGGCTCAGGTCGGTTTACGTCAACCATGTCAAATTATGAGAAACCTTGATAGGTATTAATGGTGGTAATGTGTAACAACTGGAAATATTCTATAGTGTCTTTTTAAACAAGTCCGTAGCGGGCGGTGGGGGTGAAGGTGCCAAAGGGCAAAGGTCCAATTTTTACTGATTTTTTTTATATAAAAAGATCCAGGAATTTTAAGCAAAATGACAAGCAAGTAACTTTTGTTGAGGAGATGTCAAAAAGTCAAAACAAGGACCATTTTCAGCCGGATTTTTATTTAAAAAAAACTGTTCCACTTTTCCGAAAGTCCCGCACCCACCCCAATAGCCAGGATATGATATCACCTTGTTTTATTAGCTTTATGTTTTTAACGGTTTCTAGGCCAGTTTTGTATGCTTATTCTGATCCGATGGGTGCCCATAGGAGAGACCCATGTGCATTTTTGAGAAAGAAAAGCAAATATTCAAAATGGGTCAACAAATCTAAAACAATAAAAGCAATCACCTGTTGTTCCCTCAAAAGTTGTAATTTTTAGCCGGTATAGCCAAATACAATTAACACTTGTGTCTGATCGAGATCTACTTTTGACTGCAGGCTTGGTAAACATTATTTGTTTTCAAACTGTGATATAATACTTTCATTACGCATCCAAGATGGCTCCTTATTGTCTTACTGGGAATTTTGGAAGTGGATAATCCACTAAAAACACCAAAAAATAATCTTAGCCGACAGCGTGAATGAATACGACCATTACTAACTGACATTTGCAGCCATAATGCCCATCTAGTAGATATCAATCATCATGTGTTTTATGATATTTAAACTCCTCCGAATGAGTTAGTATTGATATACACAAACACGACAGCTCTTGGCTATGTGTTGTGCCCATAATTGGTTTGATTGTTTTCAAATTTTTGAAAGATATTAATAATGGTATCAATTTAATAATGCTTTCTAAAGCATGTGTATATATCAAATTACCTTCTACTGTCAAAAAGCGCGATAATATAAAAGATCATATTAATTGGTCACGATGGTGTTTTGACTGAACAGGCAAAAATAAAAATTTGACTCATTAAACAGATGAGTTTTAGTTGTTTTGATGGCCATTTTGATTTTTTTTGCGTTTCTTCAAAAATACCTCAAGGTTTTTCAGATGGCAACCATCGGATTCAGATTCAGCAGGACCAAACAAACTGAGTCTAGAAACCGTTTGAAAAAAAATATTATATAATATAAAGCAAATTGTATATATTGCTGTGTCAAGTATCTCTATACAATTTGACACCAATGCATTGCATTGATAGTTTATACTCTGAAAGTATGAGAGGCCTATTTGTATGCAAATATGTACGTTAATTATCCAATTCAAAGATGGCATTCAGTTCGTGTGGTAATTGTTCTATTAATTATATTTATGTTATATACTTTACAGTAGACGGGTTGTCAACATTTTTCTTAACATAATACAGTATAAACATACCGCTCCTCGGATTCTGTTTATCGTCTGCGACCCGTTATAAAATGTGACACCTTTATGAGTTAAACGAGAGACTAAGTGAGGGGGGGGGGGGGTAGGCTGCTGTTACCTCGAGTGGTAAGAATGCGTTCATGACTTGATGATGTTCGACAAATTGGAAATTGTCATCCCGCCAATCGTGGCAGCAATGACGCGAGTGCCAACCACGCGTTCTTTTTCTTCGGGACATGATGATGCTCCACCGAGCAA
Source organism: Ophioderma brevispina (assembly GCA_023653785.1). Classification (NCBI taxonomy): domain Eukaryota; kingdom Metazoa; phylum Echinodermata; class Ophiuroidea; order Amphilepidida; family Ophiodermatidae; genus Ophioderma; species Ophioderma brevispina. The sequence goes on along the minus strand of JAMKCH010025569.1, from coordinate 26,019 downwards.
TCTGTTAGACTGAAACAGTTTGCTGTTTGGTATATTATGAAATTGATGGGAACGTATGGCTATGTGTTATTTTCCCTCAATTATAGTCAAGAAATTATTCCACTGTAATCAATCAATATTACTTTTTATAAAACTAGAATCCTAATTAAGGAATATGTTGGCCGCCATATAAACCCAATTATCTTCCATCTTTTATCCCGCTCCATTGGAATATCAAAAACATGGCCCACATAAGATATTATTCGGAGCAATTTTAGTGAAAAATGCCAAACGGTCAATACAACTTACCACCCATTTTGGTATAATTTTACAAAATGACCACAACATATCTTTGACCCCCATTGCTTGGCCCCCTCTATGGAAGCTCCAACCAAGGTCACTCGAATTAAGATTAAGAAAAAAGTTCCGTGAGGAAAAGAAACTCATGAAGGATGACATGTTGTCACAAACAGACCTACATACACACACACAAGTGTGACAACGGATGCTAAGTGGTCCTTTCGTTCGGATGTGGCCCACAACAAAGATCGAATGCATTTTTTTCTTTTTAAGTTCGAAATTTGCTCACCTAGGTCAAATGCTTTGTTGAAAAATCTAAAGTGATTTATTCTTGTTCAATATAAATTATCTCACAAAACGTACATTTGTTTAACATCATTGTCGTTATGTATTGAACGAGTAGCATGCTTGGTTAAAATAAACAATATCGTGTGAACTACATTACCAAAAAGCATACTGTTGATAAAGTTAAATTTTAAACGTTACATTTCAAAATAGGTGCAGTTACAGTAAGATAATTTTTACCGTTTTTTAAGATAAGAGTTACCCTTTAAAGAAAATATAGGCATGAAAGGGATCGAGCATTTTATTATTTATTAATAGAAAAAGCGTAACCCGTACCTACCTGAATTCGGTATTCAAATAGGGCATCTCTGGGACAGCAATGCCGCATCTACCTCATCCACATGGATATGCACTTGTATTATAGAAGATCTGACCACCTTTTGTGTCTTCGTATCCAGAATCCTGATCCTCAACATGGACATAACAGATATCCAAAACATGCTGAAGATTGTCCTGTTCCACAGGACAGCTTGGATGTCTATATTGCGTCCATTGTGGGAGAAGTTTCGCCTTCCTGCTGTTGGCTTTGATATTGAGTTCTGTGAATGCCGGATGCGGGTAGGGGCGTTGGTTGACATTGCCTGCAGGAACTCATCGTTGTCGACGTCTAAGGGCATTGTCACTGTCTCTACTACTGAAAGGTAAGCTAGAAAGTAATCAAACAGATTGGAAAAACTGCCATTGTTTAGTTCTCGGTAATTCAAAGGGGCAAGTTTATATAATGTGCTTACTCTTTTTGCGATTACACTTGATGATCTTTTTTTTGTCATGCATCTTTTGTACTTGGCGGACATAGCTAGTACAACAAACAATGTATTATTTTGTTTGTTTGCACATTACAGTACACCCAACACTAATTTCCTTAATCGATAGCCTAAACTTGTGATACATTAGGGTTTGAGTGTTAACAAAATGCGACCTATTTGCACCGCAGCAATACTGTGCTTGCCTGAGTTTCATAAGTAAAATTTTAGTAAAAACCGGGAGATTAAATTCAGGATAATTCATTTCCACTCAAATCGAGAGGGGTTCTATATTAAAATCAAGATACTGTTTTTGAACAGATTCCCCAACCTCCCACATCAAAGTAAATTGTATGTTTCAGAATGACACCCCAGGGTTCTTACTTTGTTAGTAGAAATGAAGATGGCATTTTACCACTCCAGATATTTCATTAAAATCCACGTTTACCGACCTGAGTGAGAACTATCGTGTACATTAGCAATATTTTACAGTGTTTTTGCTATTGCTTCCAGCCCATTCTTGCTAATACCGTTCAGAGTATCAGATAGATGAGCAAACAGACGCAAACTTCTTCAACGTGTCTTCGTCAACTGCCTTCTGTTTTCCCAAAGATTGAAGATATTTTCACTCTTACTTGGTCGTGATGAAAGCTGACATCGCATGGAGTCAATGTTTACATTGCAGTCCATGCGTATAGGTTGTGTACACTTTCTCAAATCGTATTGAATATGTTTAAAAGCAAATATATCATGTGCCAAAGATAGATATTTTCTCAGAACCTGCTTCCAATAAAACACTAAAAACCAAACAAAAACAATACAATTTTCGCCAAATGAAATAGGCGGCCAATATCAATTCAACCTTAAGATCTCAACAGCATTAAAAAGATATTTTCAGGATACAAATTTTGTATAAACTAGGGTTTATTTCGAACGCATAGGTTTTTCTTAGCCGATCTACATGTGGATCTTCCTAATTCTTTTAGGGATAAAAAAATAGGATTTTTAAAATTTGAGTCAAATGTGGTTAAACTTTTTGAAATTAGTGGATAAAAAAAAACGTAAAGGGAACCTTTTTGCTGATCAAACGTTTGACCCACATTTTAGTCTGGACTTTGCCATTACTGCATAGTGACTAAGTGTTTTTAGTGTGCGTTTCAAGCCCAATCATTATGAAAAGTACACTGGTGACGTAAAAACGCACAATCGGAGATAAATTCTGGATCTTTCGTTTTGATTTTACACGTGATACCTATGCGATTCATCGCCCAATTGGTCGCGAACGTCATGTAGTGTTTCCAAATTTTCTTACACCCCTGCTTCTACTTCAGACCACCTCCTACTTCCCACTAGATTCACTCTAGCAATCAATGATTTTTGGTTCTGACATATTGGCTGAGAATCCAAACCAACCTCACCACACTCGCGTACCCTCAGGGAATTCCAGCTAAGCAAAAAAATAATTGGTGAAAATAGGTATAGAGAACTATAAAATTTGTGCAATGCTGAAGTTCACTAACGTTATAGCTCGAATGTTGTTTATGTTGATGCACATGGCAAAGAATCGTTACAAGTTGCTTGAATAAACAAGAACAGCGCAGATGACTTAACATTGAAAGCGGCAATGATCTCGGTTTTGGGTAATTAGATTGTAGGCAATTTATTCTTTCCCCAGGAAAGGAAGGCATATATAAGTTACCATCAGAGACGTATCCGTAGCGTGAGTTAGGCCATAAAAGGTCGTTTGTCGTAACCCTAGAGCCTGTCGACTCATTTTTTGTAATTGAATTAGCCAAAATAAAACAAATTGACGACGACCCATGATTTTTATATTAATTAAAACATTACCAACGCGCAAAGACGAAAAAACATCAAAAAAAGACAACTAAAACAACTACAAATTAAAAATGAAGTGGATTTTGTATAATCTCTGGTAAAAGCTGCTAAAAATATTTTATTGCTAGTTGGTACGATGACGTCCCTCTTTTAATCCACCTTCCACCAGAATACTTTAGCACAGATTTTGTAATCACATGCCAGTTTGTGCTTTAAGTGGCAGTCCAGTGCTGCTGCAATTATGTAGGAGAAATATGATTAAATGTAGGTGGCAGATAAAGTACAGATAGTGTGCCATTTTTTTTATTGAATTAGCACAAAATAAAAAACAAAATCTGCCGACGACCCATGATTTTCATTATAATTAAAAAAACTTACCAACGCAAAGACGGAAAAACATCAAACAAGACAACAAAACATAAAACAAACTACAAATTAAAAGAAGATTTTTTGCTATGTCATCAAAAAAAGGCTTTAAATAGTAGCATGTGTATTCATGTTGAAGTAAAAACATATGTGTGAAGTTCATTTTGTGAAGTTCATTTAAAATAAAAAACGGACCGACCGACCGAGGGGAAGAGCCTAGGGAGGTTAATTTTATAGGCTAGAAAGAAAAGTAAAAAATACACACGTTTTGATTTGCATGGTTGTCCTTATCGGTTTAGTATAAAAGAAGCGTGCTTGAATTTTCTGTCCGTACCGCCAGAAAATACAAGGATTTAATTATAAATGAAAATTATCAGTCGATCTGCAGATTTTGTGTGCGCTAATTTTCTAAGAATTTGAGTTGGCAGACTTTTCTAGATTTACGGCAAACGACCTTTTGCCTAACTCACCGCTCCGGATATATAAAAACGACGTTCTCGACATTATTGACTCTGGTACGATTTTTATAATTGATAAGCTTCGAAATATGCAACATCTGTTCAAAACAAACTTGGGGTGCATTTTTGGAAATGTTTCCCTTTGGAATGCCTTACCAACACCTAAAAAATTTCTTGAATATGTATTTTTTTAAACTATGTATAGCGATTACAACCGTGACAGGGGCTTGGCAAGGAATTAACTACCTTTTCAGAATATTTGGACAAAATCTCAGGGGATTTAGCACATTCACCCGTTTTGGTTCTTGGCCATGACAACGTTAACACCTCGGCAGAGCAATCTGTGCACGGTGAGAAAAATAACAACACCTCAGAAAAAACAGACAGGACCAAAAATAAAAAGAAAGCCAAATGTCAGTACAGATATTAACTGGCTTTTATGAAATATTTAAAATAGCGCTCATTGAATTTCATGTCCCTCGTGTACATTCGTTTTCCGCACCTTCTCTCAGTGTGGAAATTTCAATGATTCCTCCTTCAAAAATGTTGTCGTCTGTGGTGGTGACTGTCGTAATTAAGTATCTCTGACCAGCCTGAAGATGAGGTCGTGATATTCCACCTATTTTGTATATCCTGCACAGCAACACCACGGTTGTTCTATTTGCTTTGGTTTTTTGGTTGGTAGCGAAACTAACCTGAGAAAGAGGTTAAAATTTTAAAAGATGATATCAAGATCTTATAAGTAAACAACCAATTAAATTTGTCTTGTAAGATTCGGGTTAATAAACGATACAAATTATACTTGGGAGACTAGTAATATTATACAAATTACGAATTCAAAAAAATCTAAATCTTACCTGAGTCCCTTACTTTAAATGAATTACAGTATGTATTTCCTCATTTAAGGTGGGTGACCGATCATGATCATAATTTTCATATGTGTGTTATCCTTTAAAGGAAGCATATCTCCAAAAAACAACCATCTGATTGCCAAATTTTGTAATAAATTGGATGATTTCAGCCCAAATTTATTGGTCGAACTATGAGTGCAAAAAATATTGGGGCGAGACGCAGTCGAGGCCCAATATTTAAAACTCATAGCGAGACCAATAACTATTGGGCCGCAAATCATCCAATTTTATCATTATATGCCTAGGATTCGATATTATCGTGTATCGGACACCTCATAGCATGATAATGAGTTAAATTGGCCAACCGTTGTTTGGCTCGTGAGCAAAAATGTGTTACTAAACTTGGGCCATAGACAAGTGTGTGTGAATAAATGTGCGTATACAACGCTTGTGAGAGGCCTGTTCATAAAATCAACTGAAAACATCCTGGGCCTAACTTTTCACTTTTCACTGTGGTAATGACAAAAAGAGAACGTGCTGCCGAGACCAAAATCATACATTTTGATGGAGTAAAGTTAGTGTTTTGGTGTTGTGTGTGGGGGGGGGGGGGGAGGATGGTGATGGATTACCCACCTTTAATGTATATAATAGGGCATTAGCTTTTTCACTAGCGCTAATGCAGTCGAATCTCCTGATTTGCTTCAGTCCATTTGTCGAATGGGTCGAAATAAGATTCTTTATAAATGCTTAGCCCTTACTTTAATCATGTTAGAAAAATGTACTTGTTCTGAAATGATGTAAACTAAAGGGAGTCCGTGGTATAAAACAAAACTTGACAAAAGACGTGGAAGTATGGGGAGGGGCGAGCATCTATATTACTACGTGTTCTATGGAGCGCCGAAAGATTCATTGGACCACGCGAAGGGTAGCGGAATACGAGCGGAAGTGAGGAGTCCACTCCATTCCTCTCCCCGGGTTACGCTTGGCCTATATTATAGACACAATAAAAAACACTCGCTATGATTCGAAATAAAATTCTGAAGTTGGGTTTTGTATAATCTCTGGTGAAAAAGCTGCAAAAAATATTTTATTCATTTGTGTACCATAAGATCACTTTTTAATCCCACCTACACCAGGAATGCTTTAAGCACAGATTTTGAAAGCACATTGCCAGTCTGTTGCTTTTAAAATAGCCTTACAGTGCTATGGGCTAATTATCTGTAGGAGCAATATGCTAAATGACAGGTGGTAGGTACATTAAGAAAGTGATGTCATTGATCGAACTAGCAATGATTTTTATTATCGGCTTTGTCTAGAAATTATAACAAAATCCAAACGTCACAATTGTTTTCAAAATTAGAAAATGATTGGGTGAATTGTTTTTTAATTGTGTCTAACTATTTGTTTATTTAGATAAAAATTAAATGAAATGAATTCATTTGAATTGGAGTCATAAGGTACTCCGGTAGTATTTGTACGAGGAAAAGCGCTCAGGCATTTTCCAGCGAAGATATAGAGATGTATTGACTTCATCAATCAGAATATCCTGGACAAATTAGAATGATCATTCCATTTGTTGAACCCACTGGACTTCCAAGGCACGTTTAAGGTATTGAAAGTATTGAAATATTTATTAATCTTTCCTGGAGATGGCCAGCGAACGGGAGTGTGAGAAAAAAATGTGTACGCTTGCCGGATTCGAAACCGGCGACCTTCCGTATTATTAGATCGGCGCTCTTGCCAACTGAGCCTAACAGCCAGGGTTGGCATAGGAGCGATAAATATTATTATGGTCTCAGGAGAAAAAAGGTGTTCATCGCTGTCCTTGCGGATAGATTCAGACGGATATTTACATATTATATTAATTTGTTTGGAAAATTTTATAATTAGTTCTCCGGTAGACAAGGATGAAATTATTAAATCCCCTGGAGATGGCCAGCGCACGGAAGTGTTGTATACCGGAGAACTAAGTAGTTAAATTCATCTTGCAGTACTGTCCATTTCCCTATTCACTGTGCACACAGAGCATTCAATAGGCCTAAGACCTGTCATGCGTACTCTTTGCTTAACGCATAGGACAAGTGAAAACTCACGTCGTTGCGAGAAAAAGTGCTCAGGTTTTCTTCGCAGAAGCTGTAATTGTAGAATATATTTATCAATACATATGTGAATTTATTATGATTGAATTCAGAAAAATCCGAAAATTGTTAGTTTATAAAAAGCGTGGTATTTGGTAGGGTATACTGCTAACTCTATGGCAAAATTCACAGTGATTGCTTGGCAGATTCAAGAGGGGCGCCATGGACAACCGGTGAGACTATACTCTTCGTAGAAGCGACAACCAAGATAATCTTATGTTCTATAAGGTGGTGTAATTTGGTTGACCTATTTGCTAAAAATATCCGAAACGACCATTTCTACAAGGTTTCTAACATGTTAAAAACAGGCTACTCGCCAATGTTCATGCCCACAGTGTGTGGGTAATCGACATCCATAGAGTCATTGATAAGTGATTGGATGGTGCCCTGTGAAGTGGGAATCATACTAATGTCCAAACTTATGAATGGATTCATATCACAATGATTTGGTGGGTGGGCCAAAAGGTCGAGGTCCGTTTACAGTGGGACACTAACTGCACTATGTCCAAAAACAATTAATATATAAATATTACCGTTACTAGATGATCCGGCCTAGGAAAGCGGATTAACCACCTTTACGGCCCGGAGACCTGTAGATAATACCTATCGCTCTATGCCAACCCTAGCTTGTGAGCCTCAGATTGGGGAAAGAGCGCAGTTCTAGTAATACAGAGGGTCGCCGGTTCGAATCCGTGCGCTGGCCATCTCCAGGAAAGATTATAAAACATTCATCCTGTCTACTGGAGATTAAGAGTAAATTTCCAAACACAAAGTAAGGTATTGGGTAATGGGTTAAGGTTAATTATGCAGAAACCTTTAGCAACAGGAACTTTGCTGGGAGTCCGAGTTCAGCATACCATCAATGTACACCATTCAACGAAATTATGTACAAGGAAATCTTCAAATGGTAAAAGAGTGATTGTAATTGCCTATGACATGTAGAAGCCTGAGGTGGTAGGTGAATTACAAAGAAGCATGAAAGTTTTGCATTAATTAACTTTTTTTCATTTGACAAACTTACGTTGTCAACAGCCACTTATTGGACAAATTAAAAGTGAGCTTTATACCAAAGGTCAAATGGCGTCTGAGAAGATAAGAGACCATAAACGATTAAAGGGGATGACCCGATTTACTAAAATAAAGTTTTCATCTAAGTTCTGTAAATATTTTCCATTTGATGTAAGAGCTTAAAACGTGATTTAGTAGTCCCATATAGTAATGTGTAAAATTAATACTGGTCGAACGGAATTGGGCACATTTCCTCAAAACATCCGCCACCAACAACATATTTTAGTCCTTGGAGGTTATCTGAAGAGGGGACGGCCTGAAATCAAAGCTATTCAATGAATCTTCATCAAATATTGCTCGTCATGTATATGCCGATTTTCATTCTCCAAGTCCTACAGTGCTACTGTTGGAAATGATGTATACTCCTGCTCGAATATTCCCCTACTGACGCATGTAGTAAGATAGTAAATATAAAATGCGGATAAAATGTTCTGTTCATTATTTTCGAAATCTGAACACTGTAAAAACGTTGATCTCTGTTATGTGATCTGTTTTCTGTCCTTACCAACACCGTAATCTTGGTAAGACCCCACTTATTGCTTTGCATCGATGAGGAATTCCAAGGATGACAGGGTATGTGTCTTGGGACGATTCATAACACCAAGTATCATGGGTAAAATGTAGTTCTTCATCGGCTATCGTCTCGTAAATGAAACCCAGCAACTTTTTACGATCACACTCCTAGGCAATCAATATTTCTATAACACGAAACTAATATGGCTATGGATAATAGATTCTTACCAGATGTAAGCGTTGTGCCATTTCCTGAGACAGAGGTCCAGTTAATACCTCGGAATTCCTCAAACTGCACAACGGACATCATATGTGTCGCAAATGCAAGCCCAGTATAAAGGTTTTGGTCGATATGGGCTGTACAGTACTGGACAATTTTCATCTGGATAGGTATCCAAAGCAGATTGCTTCCACGTCACGCAGGACGTCATGTAATGTCTTAAAGTGCCACGTTACATTTGGTGGAAACTAGAAGAGAGAAAAGTAGTTGTGAATAAATTGTATTAATAATTTCAACTTTGAATGGATTTACTACCTTGGGACTCTAGTGAGGGACTGTAGTGCACAGATCTTATGTGCGTGTGCAAATCTGGATAAAAATGTGAATTTTGGTACACAAGTACTGTAGCATAGATAATCAAAAAAATTGAGCCGCATTGCCAACCCCTTTCATGGCACCCCAGCTTGGATTTCAAGGTTACAACAGGGGTAAATTTTTTAAATATGTTCCGATTGTGTTGAAAAGCACACCATGATGTCTGACTGGTTACAAGGATTCCAAAAAAGGTATAGTGTATACAACCTGTGACTTATGTTTTAGGAATTATGGGGTAAAAACTGTTAAAATGTTAAAAAAAGGGCAATTTTGGTTTGTACAAGGGAGGCACACATAAAAGTTGCTCCAATGTTTGTAAAATGTGGTTCAAATTGTTGGTTAGCACATAGAAGGAAATATAGGTAGTTTGGACTATCTTACGGTCGGGTTTTAACAAAATGGGAATAAAGTCTACAGCTATTTGCAGCTATGGGATTCTATTGACTGCGACCTATTTTATTGGATTCGTGAAAACTAAGCATAAGATAAGGCAAACTATTCCTTATTTTCAATCCTTTAAGCTTGGGGAACAATTTGCCCCACAATTAGCTGAATCAAAGCAAGTTTACACTTCTTGACCCATGTTACCCACCAAAAATTGATTTTTCACCATTTTTACAGTTTTTACACCGTAACTACTGGAATATAAGCCATAGATAGTGTAAAACTATACCTTTTTGGAATCCTTGTAACCAACAAAACACAATGTATGGCTTTTACACATTCGGAAACATTTTAAATTTTGACCCCTGTATAACTTGAAACCAAGATGGGGGCCTTAAGGGGGGTTGGAAAGTGCTTCCATCAATTTTATGATTATCAATGCCCAAAGTACGTGTGTGCAAAAATTCACAATTTTATCCGGAAGCGCATACTCTTTCACTACGTCCCCTGCTACTCAGATATGAAATTAGCGTATACAGGGAAAGGCCTGGCATACGGATCTAGCGGTGACAGAGCACGAATCCAAGGGGTCTAGTCGGTGCATGACAAAAATTGAAAGTGGGTCTTCGGTTTAGAAATATTAAAATTCACGGTCATCACCACAATCCTGTACTTTGTGTACTGATCAAATTATGGAGGACACAGTGAACTTTTCATTGAATATGCACATGAGGATCCCATCTCTGATGATATTTGGGAATTTTTCCAACGCCAGGACTTCACATCATACAAACAGGTTTAATAATGCCTACGGCCTACCATTGTGGAAGCAGAAGTTTAGAAGTTGTATGGTGATGCTGAGGACTTAAATGAAAATGGAAGATATAACAGAGGATTTATTGGTGATGATCAACAAATGAACATAGTAATAACCTTCCCTACACAGAAATTTTCACTCACGGTAAGAGTGCAAGGTGCTGGACATGATGTTTGGATAGATGATCCTCCTACCAACAAATAACTCGATCAGTGTTGGATGAAATGTCTCTCTTGCACAAGCCCCCACATGTCAACTCCAGTATCTATGAACAAATCTACTTCTACTCCTGTGAAAATGATTTTCTGGAGCCCATGTGCAGTGTAATCTTCAGAATGAACTTATTGTCCAACTCCTGAATGCTGCCAAACTTAATTGCAAATAATGAAATGGAAAATGCTGTACTACCAGCAAAAGTACTGAACGTGAAAATGAGGTCAAAGATTCGCAGATCCAATTTTCTAGGGAAGAGAAGGAATGCTAAAACAGATCAAGGACTTAACCAGAGCAACTCAATGTACCAAAAACTACAAGCTACAGAGACAGCTGCGTGTGCTGGACAGTAGGAATGGCCACCACTAGCCCCACAACCTCCCACTCACCACAACCTGAGCACAGTGGACAACGGTACCAACCCCAATATCTTCACCCCAACCCCCACGGATCCACACCCAACCCAACCCCCAGATCTACATCCATCCCTTTGTCTAACCGTTTTAGCAATATTATCACCAACTGATAACCATGAGCATGATACTGATTCACAGCCTGAGAATGGTGCTAGTTTCCTCAAGTTCCTCAACCATCAAAGCATGCTTTCAACTCGCATATGGTACACGTCAGAAAGCAAAACCTTCAAACCTTTTCTACAAAGAGTTCTCATGGACAAGTAACCCCCCCCCACCTGTTTCTAAGTCTTCCTGCCCTCGGTGTTGTCATTTGGGCGACTCAATCTCAAATGAATTGATGGTAAAAGGCTCTTGAGAAATTGCAGATGGCACAAAATCGCATCCGAGCGGGGCGTCGTATCGACAAGTTATGTGATGACTTCTAAATATCAGTCATTTTATATCACCGGCAGCCTTTGGTCTACTGTTGGACAAATAACCTACCAAAGGATAACTTGATGAAATTGATCTCAACTAACACACTACAGGAAAATACAGACCCATGCTGGTGTTAAATGTGGGTTGCCCATTCTTCTGTATTTGTTAGGAAGACACCAGGCATCAAGGGCAAACCTGTGAATGAAATTATCTACAAGATTTGTAATTACAATCGCTGGACTTATATTGATAACCACCCAGTCATCGACTAAGCCACAGATACCCTTCACCCGTATAACAGAGGACTAGTTTTTTAGTCGTATTTCCCAGGATTTTTAAGTGTGTGCAACCCGTACTTGTTTCCACGGACAATTTATCCAAAGTGGGCGACTGCTCTTATGACTTAATGCACATAAAACCTCTGATAATAACTGGCGATTTAACTGTAATGTTTTTCGCTGATACTTGTACAGTCATGATGCATTAATTGTTGATGATATTGGTTGAGAAAAGGGTCTTATAATGAATGTTTCCTGATGATATTGTTGTATGCAATTATGTGGTGTTGTTCATGATAATCTCTCTAATGTACATGACCTTCCTTACAGTATCCCAACACTTCTTTAAATATTGATTCCTGTAACCTTTCTTGATCAATGATATCCAGGGAAAAAGAACAACGATATTTCTGTGTTGTACTTTAATTCTCGTAGCATGAAAAATAGAAGCTCCCTGAATTCATCTCGTGTTTTGTTTCTGACAAATCATGATATGTTGCTATTTCAGCGTTCCTGGTTTGATGGTACATAAAGATGGTGAAATTTTCTCAAGTATTATTGTATTTTAGAAATGATAGAATACGCCATGTGGTGGTGTGCTTTTAGCTTTAAATCTGATCTTTATCCCGTTTTCCGTAGTGATTTAGTATCGAATGTGTCTTGAAATTGTTTGGGCGGATTTTAGTACCGCAAATGGTAAAGTTGTTATTTGGTGTTTTCTACAGACCTCCAAAGTGTCGCAAAGATTATATGAGTGCTAACTCGATGACCATTAATTAAGAAGTACAGGCTGTCAAAAAACATATTCTTTAATCACTCTTGTGGGTGATTTTAATATTGCACAACTGGAATGGGAAAATGTGTCCCTGATTGTCCCAGTCTGGTGGTCGCCCCATCTCTTCTTATTGACACAATGCACTCCAAGTGGCTTTACACAAGTTCTGAATGAACCTACTCTGTAACTTACAATGGGGATGACCACTTCCTGAGTTGGTTTTTTGTATCTGATACTTCTTTTGTGCAAAATCCTGTGAGTCTCCTTTAACATAATTGGTTGTGATCATGATCGTGTTATCTTAAACTACACATGGGTAAACAATTTACCTAATTCTATTCACCAGGATGTTTATTGTTAGTAAAGCAGCTTTTGATCTCATGCGTAGTACTCTATTATATTTAAGGTGTGTTTAGAGCAATGATATTGATTAGATTTTGGAAAATGCTGAAAGTATTCTTAATCATGCTATTAACATTTCTGTTCCTAAGAAAAAGGTTAGAACTGGTTCCTCAGTACCATCGTTTAACAGAGATATCCGCAAAATTGTGTACACGTAAAAAATATTCTGTACAACGGGCCAACAAAGCAAGTCTGAAGGTGGCTGGGAGAAATTTAAGGATTTGTAACAAACTGAAATCTGTTCGTAAAGGCATCTTGATTATTCTTATCATGTTTCTCAGCAGCAGGCCCGTATCCCGGAATTTATTGGGGGGGGGGGGGTGCGGATTTGCCACCAAGTGGACCTTTTGCGTACCAACAAACAATTTTTTTTTGGTATCATTACCATCACACCGCAGCGGTACAATAACAACGGCATTGGCGGTGCGTATGCGATATTAACCCACTCCTTATTCAGATCATGTACCATGCAACCCGGCCTTAAAACACAAGCGGGCCTTCAAAATGCAAAGCGGACCTTCACAACCATAAAGCGGATGAGCGGACCTTTGTCCTTTTTTGTGGGGGTGCGTCTGCACCCCCGCACCACCCCTGCTACGGCCCTGCTCAGCCGGCTATCCAAACATCCTAAGAAATTCTGGGCCTATATTAAAGCTGCTCGTAAAGATTCTCCTCAATGTCTTTCAGGTTGATAATCATGAGATCACAGCTAGTAAGGATATTGCAATGCTTTTAATAAGCAGTTTTTCTCTTACCTTTGGTGCTTATAATCCCCTTTGACCTTTCTTTCGTTTGTCAGATTCCCAATCACACATGGTGGTTCGCCTTTTGTTTTGTCTCCAGTTACTGTTTAAGAAGTGCTCAATGTTCTCCGACCTAGAGACAATAAATCTCGCCGGGTCCTGATGGAATTCTACCCATTTTCTTAAATCATGTAGTGTTGAACTTTCACCCTCTATGTGACTTATCCATGCATCTTATCTAAGGTGGATATTTCCCAAGTCTTGGACTTAGCTAATGTTGTTTTGCCTATCTATAAAGGTTTCTGCAACCAAAGATGCCCCGCCCCCATCAAGTACCGTCCGTGTGGGTCTTTGACCTCTGTCTTGTGTAAAATCTTGGAGAAACTGTTGTACCCTTAATTCATATATGAGGGAAAATAATATTCCTTGATGACAAGCAATTTGGTCTTTAGACAAGGCAGAAATTGCGAACAATTGTTGTCTAAATTCTGTCATATTTTATTGGTGAAGCCCTTGATGGGCGTGTCTGTCGACTGGTTTGACACGTTTTTCTTGATTTTAGCTCTGCTTTTGATAAAGTGGACCACAATAGCTTACTAAGAAACTTCATTAAACTTCATGCTTGTGTATAATCAGAGGATATCTTCTTTACTGGATTCATAATTTTCTCATGGAAAGGCAGCAGAAGGGTGATTTACAAAGGTGAATTCTCTGATTGGACTATTGTCAATTCTGGAGTTCCACAAGGGTCATTGCTGGGCCTGTTTCTCTTCCTTTTGTTTTCAGATATCAACCTGGTCTGTCTTCTCCCATATTTCAATTTGCTGACGATCATAACATTTGGATGATACCTGTTCGGATCTCGATGATCGTCGGAACTTCAAAATGATCTTGATAAACTGTACGCTTGGACAGTCAAGAACAATCTCCACTTAAGCCCTCTAAATGTGCTGTTAGGCATTTCTCTAGATCTAAGATGTGTGCCCAAATTAAATTACTCTTTGGGTGGTGAAACGCTACACAGTCCGTTGAGGATTTTAAAACTACTTTGCGTTACGTTTTCTTCCAATCTTCACATATTGATTCCACGTACAATAAAATCTACGTCTTGTTGGTCTTATCATCAGATGTACTAGAATATGCACTTCTCTGCTTAATTGCACTTATAAAAGCTCTTGTCATTCCTCATCTGGTTTACTGTGCTGTTGTTTGGGCCCTCAGTTAATATTTCCTTTATTCAAAGGCTGAGACATTTTCCAAGTAAATAACTCTGTTTAATGTTCAGGAAAAAAGGTCTTGGTCTGAGTCCTGTCCAACTTGTTTACTTATCTTGATAGGTTGTCTGATTTTGGCCTTATGAAAGTTGAAGACTTGTTTAAGTTTCAAGGCTGCAATTTTGTTTCCGACTTCTCAACGGCAGGGGTCCAACCTCTCTTAATGGATTTCTTTTCGTCGAAGTGTTTTTGTGCATGAAAATAGATTTCTGCACTGGCGTGCACGGACTAATTCTTTTCCTCAATTCTGTATTTGTTTGCCTTCCCTAGACTATGGGGAAAGTTAATCCCTGTTGAGATCCTTAATGCTGATTCTTTATATCAATTCAAGTCACTATGTAAGCAGCATTTTCTTATATTACTGATGTTTATCCGCTTGCTTAGTCATCTGCCAATGTATTTTCTTATTGCTATATTTGTGTAAATGCATGTATATCTTTTAGTTTGCACAGAAAGGACAGCCACATCATTGTGTTTGGGCTGTTTAGCCCATTTTTTTCTTCCTGATTTCCTATTCTTTGCCTCTGCTTTTAATGAGTAAACTCACATAAATATTATTATTATTATTATTATAACAATCGCGATCTTTCAGAACCTTGTTAGTTTGCTAAAATGATTTTTCACAATTCGGAAATATTACCTAAATCGATCATTCCACTTTTTTTTAATGCTGTTAGTCATATGCGAGATTGGCTTTAAACAAGAGGGCGTCCACAATACTTCCAATGCTAACTTTTCCTAAAAGAAATAAAATCATCATACTCATCATTATACGTACATTCCAAGGGCCAAAAGCGTCGTAGAATTCATGGCTCGCACAAACACTAGAGTGGCTGCTTCAGCTGGTGCTGAAACGTTATCAAAGAAAATCGTGAATGCATGTGCGTTATAAACCAACTATAAATGTAGCTGCGTACGTGTGTGTTTTGTGTTGTGTGTGTGTGTGTGTGTGTGTGTGAAGGTGTGTGTGTGTGTATAGACCTACAACCGAGGACACAAACCTGACTTTGCACTACTTTTCCGGCGCCCTGAGCACTTCGGTGGATTGTCGCGCGTTAGGCCAAGAAAAAAAAAACAAGTTTGTCTCAGAAGACCGCGCGCATTATGTTTAAAATTGGCTTTTGACCGAATAATTTTTTTTTTTAGATTTTACTCACTTTGAAATGAAAATTTGGCCGCGAGCAGCCGAAAAATTGAAAAAGTGGGCCAAAAATGCATTTAAAAAAAAGAAAAAGAAAAACCGCATTTCGCATTAGCATTTTTCTAAAAAAAAAACCGCATTTCGCATTAGCATTTTTCACATTTCTTCTGAGACAAACTTGTTTTTTTTTTGGCCTTATAAGAATTAAATATTATTATTATTATTACTTGAACGAGGACTTCGTTACAACCGAGGACGTCGTTGGTTGTAATGATGTTAAATATGTTAAGTATTGCTATATTCCGTCACTCAAAAACTCTTCACGGAATAAAGCTCAATATCACATTTAATCGAAAGAGCTATCGAACAAGCAACCCCCCCCCCAAAAAAAAAACAACTGAGTAATGAGCCGAAATATTTTTGGAGTGTATTTTTCTTGCTTGGTCCTTCCTAGCGACATAAAAAGATGTTCTCATATGTTTGCCTTAAAGGAAAGATTGACTCAAAAAGTCGATAATTTTCACTCCCCCTAAAAAAGAAAACAAAAACTACAACAAAAAAATAACTGGATGAAAAATCTACTTATTTGCCTCAGTGTTCGGTCGGGCTCGGGGTTTGTGAGTTATATGTGGATCACTACTTTGAGGGAGTTTTAGTTAATGCAAGGTACCATCAGTGATTGTACCTTTTCAGAAAATAAAAAAAAACATCAAAACGCAGATTTGTGCATGTCTGTAACAAGTGATCAGACTGAAAGCAACCTAATGAGGACAAAATCAGATACTTAAGTCATCACTATCCGTACTGATGTTTTCTTCTGTATGTCATTTTTCATTTTGAAAAAAGTAACGTAAGCGATATCTACAGAAGACGTGTCTTTCAATTTTAAACAACTCCTGCAAATTTGAAATATAGTCTTATGATTAGAGCACTGATAGTGCTTTTAAAAACAAATCTACCCGTACCAAAATGTCGTATGCCATATAAATGTATTACAAACATGCAAGCTGGGGAACCTACCGTCACATTTTGTAGTAGCATTTGCCTTTGGACTAGGTTTACCTTCACCACCTTCTCCAGGCCTCACAGCAACCACTACAAAGTCATAGTCAGTATCCCAATGCAACCCTGTAACTGTTACTCCTGTAACTATTGGCCCTAGGTTAACACTATGTGTGTACGTGTTTGAAGAGCTCAAGCTTTGGCGGTATTTCAACAGGTAATTTATAATTGGTCCATCTCCTTCCATGCTAGGGGTCCATTTGTTCCAGTTAATTTGTAAAGAGTTGGGTGTTATGCTCGATTGTTCCACTATTGGTGCCGCATCAAGTGACGGTGGTGCTGTGGAAACAAAATTGGCGCCAGAGTATTTAGTGAAATCCTCAATGTTACATCTTTATTGAGATAAGAGAAACGTTTCTCCAATGCCCAGGATTGTATAATTTTCAGTTTAAAACTTACTCTCTTCCCTTACTTTGAGATTCAAATTATATATACTAATACTTTGTTCAGTACCAAACAGGCGGGAATTTGTTAGACGTTTTCTTACTACGCTTGCAAAATTAAATCCGTTTTGTGATAACGTTTTTCTTGAGCAATGAACCATTGGGCAAACAATAATCCAAATCAGTAAAAAGTATATACGATCTAGTCTTAGTCGAAGCGGGGGCTTTGTGAAGCCACATTTGTCTGCACGGGTTAGTTTTATTAATACAAGAAAATTAGCGGGCAGAATTATTCAAGCCGATGGCCTAATCAGAAGACCTGATGGGGAATAGCTTATAAAGAATTGCTCGACTGACGTTACGTTAGTCATGAATGGCGCTAATCGAAACTGAGCGCTATGGAATCACCTCCATAACTAGTTGTACCGAATTCTTGATTAACATCCCAGTAATTATGCGAGCATGACCAACTATATAGGATCATGTGTGTCAAGATACACATTATCTTTACTCAAGCTGACAATTTTTAATGTATATCGTTCTACTCACTATACTACATCACTGTAAAACGAACGCGCCTGGATGTCGAACTGTCTAAATTAGTCAGAACACAGGTAAAGTTTTCACCATGTTCTTCACTATGACTGTATATTTTGCCTTCAAGGTGGTACAATCTCCTTATATGCGCTGATCCTGAGATTTTTAATAGTGGTTCCGTTGTTGTCGTACACTGCGGTATCCGCAGACAAATCTGGCATCAGGTTTGCCCACAATGGCAACATCATGGAAGTCTTGTATTGCTGTTCACGTTTTTTTCTTCGTAGGAAAAGCTACGATTCGGGGCGTGCCATCTGAAGCAGATATGTTTGCCAGAATTAGATTAGTTTGAACACCCAAGCAGTATTTTCTGAGTCCAGCCTAAACCTATTAATCACGATAATCGTGTTAGTAGTGAAGAACTGGGAGTCTTAATAGAATAAGAACTAAGAATTATCTTGGAGACGGCTACCTTCTAAATACTTCCTATCCTCATCCTCTAAAGATGCATGGTACAAGTCATACATCCATATAAAAGTAGATGAAATCTGGCTCGCTAGATATGTAACATACACGTTTTTAAAATGAGATGATTATTATTTTCATTATCCTTACGAATTTTACGAGTTCAAGTGCTGACCAATTGGGCGTCTGTAGCATTTGTTGGTGCATATACTGTCAATCGATGCAAGATGTCGATGAGAGAGCTTTGTTTAGATGTTCATTTGACGTTAATGTGGAGTAAGCACAATATAAATATTTCGTTGTTTTCTGAACACCTTATACGCTCAAACAAAAGTTATAAAGCCTACCTTGAGCACATTCGTTACCCACGTAACCGGGCTGGCAACCTCGTACACAGTATCCGCTAGACATACATGGCTCTGCGTCTTCACAATGGCATCTAAGATCACACAGAACCCCGTAATATCCAGTTGGACATTCAGCTGAAATTTAATGTACCTTAATGTGAATTATTATGTATTGAAACCATAAAATTCAGGTCAAAGACTTTTCCTTTCATATCACGAAGATTGAAATCTTTTAGTCATTTTTCTCCATTCCTTTGAAATACCCGGAAAGAACATTTTATCAAAATATCCTTAAAATCTTTACAACAACATTCGTACAGCAGTGAAGAACGGTTTATACACATGCATCTCATGTCGAGTATTCGACATGGAATACTCTTTGATGTCAAAAAGTATTCCACGTGCGATAAAAGTATAAACCTGTGTTCCGGGGGTAGGACATATAATCCTCCGGATTCATAGCCCACCTGCAGTTGACTTTTTAATCAATACACGCACAAAAAAATACATTTCGAAATATCTGAGTTGGCCTTTAATCCTCGTATACCGAAGGTCTCCCTTCAGGTTTTTTCCCCGGTTTGCTAATGTAATTGTCAATTGAAATTGTCCGCTCCTTTTCATCCAAAAACAAACATCCACCCGGGTATAGGTAAGATACAGGGTGATCCCAAAGTGAAGGATGCCCCCCTTGCCCTTCGGGAGAGAAGTAACAACATGCCTAGCACAACACAGGAATATCACAGACACTTGATTCTGGTACCAATAAATAGCTATGGTCCTCCTCTTTCCATTGATACCAAAATAAGTACCAACATGCCTAGCATTACGTCACAATGATGTCATAAAGTTTACATGTCAGAAAAACTGCCAATTTCCATAGATACACAGTGTAAAATAGGGGAAAATTCGATTTTCGCCAAAAAAAAGGTTAGGAATATCAGATTTTCATACGGTTTTTTACTCTACTCGATTGGGAAATGACTAGTTTTACATAATGAGAGCATTTTAGTGTTATAATAACGTGTTTGAGTCGCTAAAATTACGAAATATCAATTTTCCACCCTAAATTCAGTATTTTCGTACTTTTCTCAACATGACGTCATGGTGACGTCAAAATGGGAATGTTGGTACTTATTTTGGTACCAATGGAAAGAAAAAACTCTTAGCTATTATTTTGTACCAAATCACAGGAATTGGATGTTCAGGAATGAAATCACAGGGGATAACCCCCCCCCCCCGAGTTTTGTTACAAAAATGCCTCAGGTAGACGTAGCTGATAGAGTCCAACGAAAAGTCATTCCTACATGTCGAAGACACCATCAAAGATCCATTTCAATTTCAGGTGTTCACAGCTCATGCAGATTTGTATGTTTATTTTTGTTGAGTCCTAGCCAAATAACAATAGTCTTTTTAACGTTAATCTTTAGATCAGATAAATCATGAAATTTATGAAAAGTGTTTCATTGTGTTTATGCGTTTTCCAGCGATTCTTGTGATCCATCAAGATGAGTCTATTCAGCACACATTGGTGGCGTTTAAAATTCCTATTATCTACAGAAATGCCTTCAATGGATTCATTGCCAGCCAGAATTTCACACACAAAACAAAAATATCGTCCGCAACATGAGGAAATATTAAACGATTTAGATGCTTCCATTTACGTCACTGACAGGTGTTAGTTAACTTATATAAGTAAAAGTTTAAACCCGAAAACCGCCTTATTTTATTTCCTTTCGCCATAATTTTAAAATTAATTTTCCTAAATGAATTAATGAGGCACGGAGAACGTCAATTACTAATAACATTCCAGATCACATTTCTTCTGTAAAGATGCTTTTAACAGATGAATCTATTCGTTTTTCTTCCATCCTTATTATCTCAATCCTTGCTTGGGCGTCAGAAGCAAATGAATATGTATTTCGTATCTGCAACAGTGAAACCCAGAGAATAATTGATCATCAATCGTAACAGTAATTCTTCCGGACGAATTCCTTTAAATTACGACTACCAAATACAATTCTTTAACACAGCGTTAATCAAGCCCTTTAATATGAATTATTAAATTCCTAGCCACCCTTTGCCTTGCCGCTCGAGAAATGGCCAGTTTTGTGCAATATTAATAGTAATTATTGAGTGATCCATTCTATAACCTGGTTACATAGGCGTAATTCCCGGGGGATTGTGATGTATCCCCTATGTTTGTCAGGCGTTGTCCGTTAATAACCGCTCCCTGTTTTAGCTATCAAGTACTTTTGCATTGATCTTTTTGTCAGCATTCAAGCATTCATTTCGCATTCATGGTCAACGTTTTTTCCGCGCCAATTTCAGTAATTCCATCTTGCGTGTTGGTGTTATGACAATTAAGGGGGTGACCCTGATGAATCCCGATCGACCACCACCCGCCCCACCCCACCCCCCACCCCACCCCCCACACTACCACACGTTTAGTCCCTCAAATGGAGATTTTGGTATCAGAAGAAAGTTCAGAATTTTTCTCATTACCCCCTCACCTGCCCAAGTGAAATTTAAAGGCCCAGGAAATGTTTGCTTGTGTTATTTTATATGAAGCAAAAACGTACTCGGAAATGTGGTGCGACCACATAAAGGCTGACCAGAAATTTCCCGATTGAGGGCGCACTCAATTTCAAAACAAATCGTGTTTTGGGCCTATACATGATGCTTGGTGTCCATATACTGAAATAACTAAGCTGGAATCGAAGTCCTTCATAGAGAAAATCACCACTTTCTTTTAAAATTCCGGATCGGAAATTTGTTCTACACGGATAATATCTAACTTTTGAAATGTATTAAGCTTATGGGTGACTATTGAGTTATAGACACTAGTTTTAATTACTGCCACAAAAAAAAATGCATTTCGAAATATCGGGTCTACATTTAACTTACCACACACTGCACTATTTGGAATTTGATGATGATGATGATAAAAATTATGCTTCCGTGTAAGGGAGAACAAAAAACATATGACAAATTTGACCATGTAGGGGTCACCAACCTTTAATGCTTGCATCACAATGTTACACGGTCCGGCACTGTCAGTTCATCGTTTACAGACAGAAAATAGTCAAAGCTACAGACCATGTGCGGGTTGTACCTTGACCATTTTCAAAGAAACGCATGCACAATTCAAAATGACACCAAAACACAAAAAACATCATATGTTAAATACTCAAAGTTGTTATGTAATTTTTGTGCCTGTTCAGTCAAAAACAACTTGGGACAATTCAAATATGATTCATTAACTACGTAACGTTAATAAGAAAATTCAATATGGCGACAATTTATAAATAAAAAATCTGATAATTTTGTTATTTTGTGCTGAAATTAAACTAAAATGATTCTCTGATAATTTCCTATTAATTCCACACCATTATGAATTGCTTTCAATAATTTATGATCAAATCAAAAACCCATTCAAGATTGCTCCAACATTGCTATTAATTCATTACAACATCTAAGCAAGAGCTGTTATGTTTATGTATATCACAAGGTCATCAGCGAGCAGTTTAAATATCAAAATATAATCAACGTGATTGACGTGATATCTGCAGATGGATCCTAGATGGTGCATCCAATATGCTGCCAATGTCAGTAAGTAATGTCGTTATTCATTCCATTGGAGGGCTAAAGATATATTTTTGTGGTTCTTATTTGGAATGATCGCTTCAAAAAATCCTCCAGTAGGACTGACTTAAGTGTCGTTGAGTCGTAATGTACAGAGTGTCCACAAACAAATGGTGCAGCAATAAGCATCCGCGTGGAAGTGAAAAAAAATAAAATTGTGATGTAATATCACATCCATGAAATAAATGAAGTCTTGTCTTGGCGTTTGAATACCGTTACAGCATTCCAATTTAGTTGTTGCAATCTGGAGATATGGCTAATATATTCTAAGATAGGTTGAAATACAAATTGTGCCACTTTTCACAGTATGGGATAACTTAACACAATCGAATCATGCATGTTGATAGGACACGTTTATATTGATTCGAAAGAATTCATCCATCACACAATTATAATGCTTGATCTTTTTTCTTGTTACTTCATATCAATGTTTCTTTCTCTCAGTAAACATTCTAAAATGACTTCATAAATAAGTAAAGAACATAAAAATTCTAAAGCAAAGCGTGTTGAAGTTCTACACAGTCTATAAGGGGTTGCTATCTTCGGGTTGTACATTTCTAACGGGGTCACATCATACGGATTAAATGAACGTTTCTTGGTTCGGATGATCAATGAATGAATTGCCACAAATAAATTAGCAATATTCTTAAAATTTTGTCCCACGACTCGTTTTTTGACTAGTTTGCCCCGCTTAAAATATGATCTGCCCTCATTTTCTAGTCAAATTTTGACTGGAAACCAGGTCAATTTGACGCAGAAAAACGGTCAGTTTTGACCAGAAGCTTGTCAATATGCCCCTCATGTCAAATATATTCCGGCCGCTTTTACCAGATATTCCAGTCAAATTGGCTAACAACCATTGGTGAAATCATATTTGACGAGATATTTTTACCGAGTGTACATTTCTAAATAAATGTCCTAAATTCTTGATTGCTGGACCGAGAGGCGCGCAATGAACTTTCCCCGACTTCTAATGTACAAGCAGTTTGGAGATGATGTTTGTACCCTTGTCAATCAAGCAATTGATTTGAGAGCAAAGTTGAGCCAATGACAGAACTCACCAAATTTTACTTCAAATACACATCGATGTTGCCGACTGACAAAACGAGCGCTTTCACTGTGCTATCAGTGTTAAATTAGTTCAAACTCAACTCTAATGAATAATCCATATAGGAGGCCAATAGTCATATTTTTTCGCTGATGACACGGCTACAACTTCCTCTCTATAACCAGCTTGTAAATCACGAAGTTGGGTAAGTGAATTTGGCGCGTCCGTGCTGTCGGGGGCATCAGTAGCCTCATTCACTTTGTGAGTGATTTATTATGCATCAGAAGAATAGCACATTGAACATGGATTTGAATATACAACTGGATGGTCAACTACTTAAATATCAGAAGCATTGAATAGTGGTCTTCCCCACCCGTTCGGATTAGCGCCCATCTTTGCCGGACTGGCAAAGTCCATTCCACATTTCTGGAGCCTTTCTCAATCTAAAGAACGACCGCATGTTGATTTGTATTCATAAAAGTATGGTCACAACTTTGAATAGCAACAAGTACTTTGTAGGTCGAGTAAATTAAATTGATCTGAATGACGAAGACTACGGAACAACAACATTTGGTTATAGGTTATGCATTATTGAGGTGAAAGACCTCTATTGTGTCTCAGTAAATGTCACGGAGTCTAGTAAAGTACTGTTCGGCTGATTTACAGTATCTTTATACTTTTGAAAATTTACACAACATAACAATGACAATCAGTGGTCCCCCAGTATTGGTAATAAGCCGGGGGTAATATAGTATATCTTTTCCTTAGTTTTTGGACTGAAAATACTTGTTTAATATGATAAATATGAGCGTTGTGCGTAACTCTTTTATAAAATCGAAATTGTTCTAACGTGCTTGATAGAACTTCTGAAAGCTGAGTTATCGCTAATTAAATCCCAATTCAGTTTCCGGTCACATCCGTGTCAAAGTGCGCGATCAAAGTTAGGCAGCGCCTCTGTAAGCTTCTTTATTAGAGTGACAGTCTATAATTCTACTGGACGTAGGCCTAATGTGGAATTAATTGACATAATGTAAGCAACAGACTTAGCTGGATCAATAAGACATTATTTTGTATCATTTTTAGTTTATTGTAGCTGTTGATTTTTTTAGATAACCTTGTTGTAATGTCCGTTAGATATGTCACTCATATTTAAAGTTTTTAAAAACTCAATATGCCTTTCCGTAACTTTACGTCTATTAAAAATGACTTAAGACTTAGTGGCTATTTTTGCATGAAATTACAATTATTGTTAAAAAGTGTCTTACCTTTCACATTTAAAACATGAACCACATTCCATAAAACTAAGAAGAAGCAACAACGGATTCTACAAATTGCCATGACTGTTTTCTGAAAGTCTGTGTTTTCCAATGTTGAGCAGAAGGAAATCCCTTTGTTGAACATACTTTGTAAATATTGTCAATAGCCATGACGATTGGTCCTTGGCCTATCTGTATCCACCGTCATGACCACTCATGCAGTGTTTACCGATGGTTTGTCTTCCCAACCTCGAACAACATCCTTCCTGCCCTGGACATGTAGCTGTGATTTTGATAACCTAAATCACTGTCACGTCACAGAGGCTTGTGTTTTTATTAGGACTTCATATTGATTAGGCTATTTTCGTGACGTCACGAGACCCGTTTGGTCAAATTTTCCATTCATATAAAATAAAAGTGAATTCGAATTAGTTTACATAATTCCTGTTGTCAGTTTGAGATCTCGCAAGCGGAATTGGGGTTGGGAAATACCTGAAGTATCCTGTTCAGAGCCTTGATTTGTTGTTGTTTTAGGTTTGTTTGTTGTCTTTGCGGGTGTCTTTACTTTGTTTCCAGATAGATAACGCCTAGGGTAACGCCTAAGTTAACCCTCTGTTGCCCTGCAGACAACTAGAATAGTCGCCAAACTTCTATTTTTGTCAGAATGTCAAAATGATGCACTACCATGGCCATATTCGATACCAGCATGAAAAATGCACTCAAATGAGTTGTAACAAGCCTATAGTCTTTTTAAGAATTGATGATCATCCCTTACACATTTCAAAAGCACGTGTTCAATACGATACGCTTAGAGTTTTTACCCGCCGGAATTTGAATTTGGCATGCCTTTTCAACCTATACACAAAGTGATATTGATAATAATATTTAAAATTACTGTAATAAATTTTAATAAAATAGTTAAATACGTCCAAATTGAGATATACTCCTGTGCAAAAATTATGCGTTTGAATAGGCGTTCGCGTTAGACGTTTATGGGTTTCCGCAACCTCGCAATATTCATAGCCACCTAAATCTCAAAGTTATCTAAAAAGAAGCATGCAGAAATTATGGTGGTCAATATAAGAAGGGAAACCTTTTGGTGTATGAATCACTGACTGACCATCGTAGTCATTCCGGACCGTCATCTCTGAAAATTTCCTAAAATGGAAGTATACATTATATTATTGTGTAAGGCTACTGCCATCCATGGATTATGGCAGGGTTTCT
>JAMKCH010025568.1:0-87707 GCA_023653785.1 Ophioderma brevispina | reverse complement strand
CATCTCACTATTCACATTATATTTCGCATAATCTAACGATTATTTAGGAGTACTTTTTCAACCCTCAATTTCCGATTGACTCATGGCGCAACGATACTAACATAAAAAAACAACACCGACAGTTAACAACGGAAAGTCTATTTAAATTCTGGTTTCAGCTTCCGATAGCCGAGACCAAACCGGATTTTCACATTATAATTGGCGCCTATAAATTTTGGACCACCTGAGGTTTGAAAAAAAAAGCCTTGAACGTCATGAACACAGGTTGCAGAATTTCCAGATCTCAAAATCCAAATATGACGTCACCATTCAATTATGAGAGTAAGAGAGCGCTCTTCATTTGTAAATTGATGTAAGAATGTGACGGTGTGGTAAGCCGCTATATAATGTTTTGAGTATTTTTCTTTCCCAGCATGCATCTCGTGCTGATTCGCCGATTCCCGAAGACCCGGAATCTTTAACGCAATGCAGAAACAACACGAAACTTCGGAATTTTCTTGAGCGGGAAAATCGGATTAGGATTATCCTCGGAAGGTCCACTTGTGAGGATATGAATAACAATTGCCATTATAGGGCGGCAGATGGTGAATTGGTCAAAGCAAAGTGGATCGTGTGCTTCTTTATCGCTTTCTTCTGCCAGCTTGAATCAAACGTGTCCAGCCCGAGACTCGTGGTGTTATCCCTAGCACATCTCTCACCTGCTGCAAATCCGATTTAATTCATAAACAGGATACTAACTAGACAATCGTCTGGTCATTTCAGTTACAAAAGAATCCAACCAAACCAAAACCGTTACTCCGAACTCCTTGTCCCATGGACCATACCCGAATAGAACCGCTTGCCCGACTCGACCAGATCTGCACCGTTACTGCCAGAGATTTTAAGACTCAGCTTGGGTCCCTTAACATCAACCGCTTCACCAAGCTTGCGCCCTTCAAAACATGCAGTATCTACCAGAACCAGGACCGTAGTTCAAGACAATGGGCGTCTGTCTTCAAGTTCGAGATGTGACATGCGATGTTGACATGACATGTATTGTTCATTACCTGAATCTTGTTGCGTACTGACCTGTAATTTATATCAGCAAGGCACTAGCACTGTCTAATTAAGTTTTGGAACGTAAACGTCGTTCTGCGTGATTTCAATGAGACATGGCAGAGCTATTGATGTAAGTATCATCTTCTTACGTCATACACTGAATGTCGTTGGAAAAGGCTATACGTCGTAAATATAGTAGGTCCAGCTACTTCAATATCACAATGACCTTGTTTAATTAAAAACTGTGAATCAGTATGGAGTCCGCTCTAAAAGTGACAACAATAGAAGAGTTTTGCTAGAAGGATAAACACCTGAACAATTATTAAACTATAATTGTCCCATATTCAGTGCCAGGATTGCATTACAGAAGGTGAAGTGGAACTCGATGGTCAATGTTTTTTAATCAGCCTTTTTGGTCTGCTCCACGTGTTGTACGAAAGCCTCAACATGTTTCCATGCTGGATTCGTCCTACCCTCCACGCTGGCCTAGTACGGGTTGGAAGGGACCCTGGTACCTAGAGGATGAGTGCACTGGTAACAGACCCGGGATGGTCCCTAGTCTTTTCGTAAGGTCTGCAAATTGTAGTGTTCAGAATGACTCCACTGATACACGGGCCCAACAGCTTTACATGACTCTCAGAACCATGAGGCGCCGGGCACCAATTGCATATCACCTGCACCTTTTACGCAATGGGTGGGAGCGAGAAATTCCATAATCACACTGCTGTGCAATTATGCAATTCAGCCTTTTTAGGGAACTATTTTGACCAAGAAACCCGACTTTGTGGGGCTTCGAACCAGGGCCGCTCGATCGAGCTTGTACTATGCGGAGGGGGCAGCGCCCTCTAGACCGCTCGGCCACTCGCCGAAAAACCTGACAATTATTAAACTATAATGTCCATATAAATGCACAGGATTGCATTACGGAGGAGGTGGACGTGGAATTCGAGGTTCAATACTTAGGTCTAAAAGAAACCGAGATTGACCACTATTGAGAGTGGAACATGTGCTACAAGTAAGTCATGATCTATTGACAATTTACAAGACTGATAATTAACATCATATTTGTTTCAAGGAAACACAAATAACGCTTCAAACCATTTATTTATTCGCCTCCTGTACTAAAAATAATTATATTTATGCATTGAGATAATTATATTTATCATTGAGGAAGTTAAGTGGCTAATTGCGCATATTATGATTTGCTAATTGTCATAATATTTCAATGGTTGTTAATGATGCCCAAATATTAAATCGGTAATTATCAAAAATATGAGCTCGCTATTTCATACATGCACAGCAATAATTCTGCATATATTCTGCGCAACTCTTAAAATTATTGTTTCATTGTCTTATTCCATGTGATCAGTTGGACACGCCGATTGTATCATAATTTGGACATTGTACCTTAATGAATACGGCATTATCATTCATAATATATTATCATGAACATTTAATTTGATCCACAATCTCCAACCTTCCAACTTCTTCGTCAAAGCTGTGTTAACTGGTTAAGGATCATTATATTCATCGTTGGCGTTTCGTATCTTGGTAGACAATCGACCAACATTCAAGTAAATTGGTGAAACAACTTACACAGCTTCAGTATCCAGCAACGTAAAAATGAATACTACAAAAGGTCTTGAGCTTCGCCCACCGAAATTTTGCACCCAGTTGAACACCATTCATATCCCAGATGATATCATTGCCGAAAGCTTTCTGCAAAGCGACGTGGATTCGATTTTTGCTCGCTATGTAATACCATTTATTATTGCAGTTGCTTTTCTCAACAACGCAGCATTCATACTGATGATTTTACGCGTAACACGAATGCGCACCATCACAAATTTTTACTTACTGAGCGTTGCAGTTGCTGATCTTATTTTTGTTTGTTTGATACCACCTTTATATGCTTACTCAGTCAACACATCTCCTATTTCTGGACATGTTCCTTTTGACCTGAAAGGTTACTGCTTTATGGCACTTTTTTTTACATATATCACATATTTTGCATCTGTTGGAGGGATCACCGTAGTGTCTTTGGAGCGCTACTTAGCCATATGTCATCCACTCTCACAGCGTCAGATGCAGAGTAAATCTCGCACTAAGGTCATAATCGTTGCCATATGGGTTTTCGCCCTCGTATTGGGCAGCATTACCACACCGAAGTACGGCAAAATTAATAGACTTTGTTTAATATGGCCTCATGAAGATAAATATATCAACATGCCTACGCTGTTTCAATATTGTGGACCAATGGGATCAGGAAAATCAGTCGCTATCTATACCGAAATCATCGAAGTCGCATCTTTTTTCGTAGCAATGATCTTAAATGGTTACTTCTATGGCAGAATCATTTACGCCCTTGGTTCCCGTCCCGTAGGTGGTGAAGATTCTGCACAAAAATTGCAAGCTACTAAAGTTCGAAATCAAGTTGCCCGCACGCTGGTTATAAATGGGATAGTTTTCTTTTTAACGCAGACCCCATATAGAATCTTCAACATTGATGGGCTGAGCAAGACTATCTTTGGAGAAGGTTTTCTGTCTAAGGAACAATCTGATTCCTTGAAACTTATTGCGAGAGGGTTTCTGTATGTCAACTCGGCAATCAACAGCTTCATTTATTCCTTCAGTAGCTCGTTCTATCGTAAAGGATTTCGTGATGCCTTTTCTTTTTCAATTCTCAGTCGCCGTAGTAAGGACGAGAATTTTAATTCTGTATCGGAGAAAACATCCCAGACGCAAATATAAATTAAAGGGACATTATAAATTGATTTAACATTTTCAATGTTGACAGATGTTCTTTCTTGAAAACACGAACTAGCTAGAGTAATGGGCTCTCAAACCTGAAGACGGTTGTGTTTATAATTGCCGAACGTATGATGTTTTATGATGTTTATCAATATTTAACATTTTGGCTTAATCGTTTTTTGCTGATAGGACTGCTACTTTCTCTTCTAATGATCAACTTTGAGAATTATACAATTATTTTGAGCCATACGTAATATTTTAATTCTACATTTACTGTAATATTTCTACTATGCTGAAGCGCGTAAAATTCACCATTATAGTACGTTTACAAGTTTTCTAATGTAAAGTTGATAAGTTTATAAGTCAAAATAAGGAAACAATGCATATATGGAAAATTGAGTTTTATATATTTATATACAGAAGAGGCATTCTCAATCTTACTACAACGTGAAATTGGGATTGGCTTACATGAGACATTCCCTTGTCAAAAGTAAAAAAGTGGTACTTGATATGTCCGTTTATACTAAACGTATAATTAGAATCAATATCCCATGCATAATATTCATGGAGAATGTTTCTTGTGGTATTTTAACTTAAAATGTGTTAAGGTATTCTTTGTTACATTTTTCCAATAAGGAGATATCGAGCTTCCGTGTCCATACTTAAATCAGGATTACAATGCCATATCAAATGGAGAATGTTTTCTGTGGAATTTTAATTTAAAATGCATCAACGTGTCATTGGTCACATTGATTTTTTCCAGCAAGGAGACATCAATCCTTCGGGCCCCCGATTCCCGAATTGCTAGACTTTTGCAGCGTTTCCTGCTTCTGGACTCAAATATGGCTACTAAATGCATTTAGTACAAACCAAAACATTCACTTTTCAGTCTAGAGTTACGATCTTTGCGTTTTCTTTATGTAGGGCTCAAAACAGGCCAGTTAGCACAACTAAAGGCATCAATGAGTCGTCAGGCAATCATTCATGAATGCATTTTTGGCCTTGTATTTAAAGACACTATCAGTGATTTGGTAAATCAGAAAATCGAAAAAGAAAATCATCAAAAACAGATATTTGCATGTCTGTAACAAGTCCAGGCACCCTAACATACCCTGCAGATAATAAAACCAAAAGCAAACTATACTCGATTCACGCTGATATAGGAGCTGGGGAAAAGTTTTGGGTCATATCCATTAGGTGAAATAGGGAAGAAGCACTTTAATCTATCCAAGAAGTCCGCGTTTGTCGCTGCCTACTAACAGAAGGTGACTTGAAAGGAAAAGGGCTAAGTTCAAAACTTAATTTTGTTTACTGTACTTTTCTGAATTGAACTTTGTATAGTTTTAATACAATCGATTTTTAAAACATTCACATCACTTCACTGCAAAATCGATGTTTAGGAATTACACACTTTTTTGTTGTCACTGCGAAAACGCTATCTTTTAAGCGTATGGCATTAAGAATATGGCATTAGAATTAGGGAATTAAAAATGATACTTAGAATTAAACAGATTAAGCAAGTAAAATAAATAAATTCCTTAACACATTTTACAGTTTTTTCTAATTGCAACGCCAACACTTGCCTTCAATCCTCTGATTCCGAATACGATTCGCTGCTACTATCTGATCCCTCGGTAGTTTAATTACAATCTGGTCAATGTTTTAATTTCCACATATTTTATACAACGTGCTTCAACTATTGAGAACTACGTTGGACCATCTATGAGTGGCCCCGGGTATTGACTATTGTATTAGTCGTATTAGTTTAGGTAACGTATGAAAGTAATGATGAGGCCCCATATCATCACCTGTGTGGACAGCGCAAAAACTATTGTTACCATTTTCAGGATTCAATAGCGCATCTGTCTTATACAGGTAGTATTTCACATTTTAGCGTACGTTACTTTTACCAGTGATGCTCTATGCTTTGACCACTGCACATCGTATTAAAGACACTATCAGTGATTTGAAAAATATTTGAATGTGCAGGAATAGCTTCAAAGTGAAGGATAAGTCTGTAGAATTCTCATAAGTTACCTTTTCCAGCTGTAGAATTGACAGAAAAGGAAGAAAACGGCAGTGTTCCAAGATACGATTCTCCATTCAATTACGTGTTGTAGTAAGTGTCCGAACGGACAGTAATGACTAAAATCTCCGATTCTGTCCTAATTAGGTTGCTTCTGGTCTTATCATTTGCAGGGTATGTTAGGATACCTGTACTTGTTACATACATGTAAAAATCTGATTTTTGATGATTTTTTCGATTTGCTGATTTAGCAAATCACTGATAGTGTCTTTAACCGTAGAGCACATAGTATTAAGAACGCACAGACTAGGAGTGCTGCAAAGTTTAATTGCTGTGCGCCCCTCAGAAACAGCGCTCACCCGTAAAAAAGGACTGGTTGTCCCTATATCAGCGCGAATCGAGTATAATAAGGACAAATTCGAATATTTCAGTCATTACTTTCTGTACGGACACTATAACTACAGTACATAATTGAATGAGGATTCAAATCTTTGAACACTGACGTTTTCTTCCTTTTCTGTGAATTTTTCAGTTGTAAAAAAGTAACTTATGAGAATTATACAGACTTAGCAGCTTTCACTTTTAAAGGGACATTTCGTGATCCACAGCCTCGTCCCCTCGACTTACCTAAAAATGTTGAGATTTTTATATCATCTGAACCGGTGGCCTAAGTATAGTATGTGTGCCTATTCTTACGTGCAAATTCGATCTACTCTGGAATAAATTTTTAATTTTGTATTTTCTGTCCATGAACGGACAGAAATTACAAAACAGTGGCCTATAGGACACCGTGATACAAACATTTGCTCATAACATCAAAATACATCTTCAGAATCGACTGAAATTTGGAAATACCCAACTCTTGTCCATATCTAGTTTAACCGTAAACAAAAAATGAGGTCCCAGGATCAGGAAATACACCTTTAAAGAGACACTGGCACATTTGAAAAATAGTGCGCCCTTAAGATTTTTCAAAATCGATATTTTTGCATGGTTGTAAGGCTTTTATATACAAAAGCCCTCGCCCGAAATGATTAAGACCAAATCAGCTTTCCTTTAACGTCGCCGGCGACGTTAAATTCAGCAGACGACGAAAATGGCGTTTAACACAAGAACACGCACGCCGTATGCATGTTTCCCACGCTATGCACACTGTTTGATCGGTCTATAACCTCTGTGGTTTTAATATCAGTGAGTACGAGTCAAAAATATTCTGTAATATACACATTTGTTGATTAAAGTTATGGAAAACTTAAAAGTTGGCCTACAAATTACCTACCTGGATGTCTTTATCCTCATATCAATGTCCATATCTGTTTTTGGGGTATGTTATTTTATGTGTAAAATATATCTCTGTTCTTCCAATGGTCTAGACTATCATTTGATAACAAATTTCATATTTTGTGAAAATGTGCCAGTGCCGCTTTAAGCTATTCCTGCGAATTTCAAATATTTTGACGTTTTTTGGGTGGATCACTGATAGTGTCTTTAAATGCCATCGGTAGCCATGTTGAACGGCCATATAATGTATCGATCACTGTGATTATTTAACACCTTTACGGCCCAGTTCAGTAAGCCATAGTGTATAGCTATTCCTACAAGTGTCTGTTTGTGCCTCTATACTAGATTCCAGTTGATAGTGGAAGAGCCCCTTCTCCTTTTTTGTAGGTGGAGGTATGAATTGGAGGGGATTAGTATATAAAAACTTAGTACGTGTATTTGTGGTATGAATGTGCGCCTATAGCCCTGATAGCCAACCCTGAACGGTTGGGCCATGCACTCCCAATCAATCAGGTCCGTAGCCAGATTAATGTGGGGGGGTCGGATTTGCCAGAAGCGGACTTGTGCGTACCAACAACCAATTTTTTTTTCGGATCGCTGCGCTTGCAGGTTGACCCAAAAATTTTTCACCGTCGTCTCCAAATTCTGAGACTGGAGAGGGGGGGGGTGGTGTAAGGGGAATGACATCATCCATGAGGTGAAAAACATTACAATAACATCACCCATGCGTAAAGTAATGGATTTAACGATACTTATTATGCACCATAACCCTTAACCACAACATTTACGCAAGCCGCAAACTTGGCAAAACGGACCTTCCAGATGACAAAGCGGACCTTCAACATCATAACGCGGACGCTTTTTAATTTTTTTGGGGGGGGTGCGCTCGCATCCACCGCCCCCCCCCCCCCCCGTCTACAGCCCTCATTAATAGTCAAAAGCATAAACCCAGGAATGTTCAAGAACGCGCAAACTAAATCCAGAATAGTTTTCAGTGAAAGCTGTGAAAGCTGATTTTATCAATAGTGAAGATAAAAGTGCTGCATTGTTACCACACATTGACTGAGCCTTCTAAAATTGATGATATGTGTGTTGTAGGTAGTTTAAAACCACTGGTCTACACCTATGCATCACATCGGATAAAATACAAAGTCTTCACTGGACGAACAACGTAAAGTTATTTGTATTTGGCCATTTTTTTCTTTCAATCCGATCTCTTTTTTATTGCGAGAAAATCGATGATTTTCTGAGTATGGTCTGTCCCCTATTTGTAATGGACGAGTCCAAACTCCGCCCATAACTCTACATCAATTGGAATCTACTATTAATGGTTTCACCACCCTTGGTTAAAACCATAATCCCAAGGTTGAATGTTGCCATAACACTCTCCTTTTAAAACTGAAGCTAAACAATGATTTTTTCCAAAGGCAAGAAATTTCTGAGCAGTCAACCCAAGGGGTTGAAACCGCTTCAACCTCCGTCCGTCGGGCGCTTCATTTTGAATATTGCACGGAATATTTTAGTTTGGGTGCTTGTATACACACTATGTAATTTCGATACAAACAATCCGCCAAAATATCAGTGGTTTGGATGTTTGGTGCGATTGGGTTTAAATTATGTTCCTACCCATGGCCACACAACGAATGAAATTACACATCAGTCGTCTTGATTTAAATAAACCGCCTCAATGAATCACAAAAATCTTTTCACCTAAGCGCGCATTGCAATTAGAGAAAAAAGGGTAATCTGAAGCACAAGGTTTCCAGGTACATATTATATACACCTGGCCACCTCTAACACATACAATTAATTGTATCACTACCGATTAGTTGGTTAGGCAAAGCGGCACCCACAGTATGTGGAAGAAAGCGGAGGCAGCCATTGTTTTCTCTTGTTGGGACTCTATGTTTTCTTTGTGGTCGGCAAAACAGCGAGACGGTGTATTTCTTAAGATTACGTACGTTTTGCCTCTCTCTCTATCTAGAACCTCTTTGAGTCAACCTATCTATAATCCTTATTATTTGCAGTGGCCTTTTCAAAGGAATTGATTATTGGTATTATCTGCCAGCCTAGATCCCTAAAGACATAGATCAGAATATACTTGTTTGCCTCTTCCTGGTCAGTTATGTGACCCAGTTGGCCACAGAGGTGTTAATAGGACCGTATTCAATATGACAACAGCCACCAGACATGTTGTGGACAAGATGCATACATACATTCCAGGACTACCATAATCAGCTGGTTCATCGATCCATGTTTAGCGACTTGCGCATGGGGATCATTGACAGGTGAATGTATGGAGTACTGAATGCGCTATCTTGTCCACCACATGGCTGCTATTGAATACGTCCCTATGTATTTAAACACGTCTGTCTGAATAATAGAGATGTACACAAACATTCCAAATCTAGATTAGATGAAGTATTAATGTATGCCATTATTGTTGACGATATATTGAAGCAATTATTTATGTGAACACTGAGGAATTCTTTTAAGAGTTTAAACTGATTTCTTGACTGCTAAACTCAAAGGATAGACATCAAACTTGCATCTCTTCCGTTAAACTACATAGATATTAGCCTTTCATCAAGGCAGTTCGCTTTATTTTTATTCCTACAGTCCCTGTACACGGTGTACACGACGCGCCCTCTCATGGGGAAGTCTCTGCGCTCCGTTCGGCCGAAGGCTTCGCCTTCGATCGACACGCGCCTCCGACGATATGCTTGAGGCGTCTTTAACAAACACTACATGGATATCAAACAATTTATTGTATTGAAAAAAAATCAAACAAATATAAATCGTATATGTAAATAGACCGTTCTGATGCTATCCGCCAGGAAAATGATGGCCACCTTTCGGACCTAACACCTATAGACTGTCCCAATAAAAACTATACAATCAAACTAAAAAACAATTAAAAATATAAACTGTGCATTTTTGTGAGATATTTTGATTTTATTATTAGACCAGTTCCTAAGCTAAATCTTCGTTTTTATTCAATTCAATTTGATGCACCCTAACCGGAGATTTTGTAAATTGAACACAATTTCGCCAGTTTCACTTGAAGGTTAAAGAAGCTATGGTATGGATATAATATAAGGTGTGTCGCATCTTGTGGGATTAAACTGTTTTTCAAACAAAAGAATATTGTTGCGATCAGAGTGAATATATTATCATGCATTGAACTAATCAATGTATTGTTTTTCAAAAAGTGAAAGCACCGGAACTTATGTTGAGGGGAAAATAGTGGACTCACTCTCAGAGGGACAGTAATCATTAAATTCATGTAAATTTTGGGAATTTTACTGCTGAAACCAAGGGAACAGCAACAAGTTCTTGTTGGGAGACAAAATGTGCAAACAACGCTATAATAGGGGGGGGTCAATTTCCTCTCGCTCATTCTCCACTGCCTCCAAGAAGCCAGGGAGGAACATAATGAAGAAACACGTGTTGAACAAAGAACAATCAAGGAAAGGATGGTGGGTGTTCAAAGGCCTGAGTTTACTTTCAACAAGGATGGTTTTATGGGTCTACCTTCTGCTGAACCCTGGAAGAAAGCTGGATGAAAATGTCACAATGCCACATGTATTTTATTGGCAATTGTGACATTATAAACTTATATCATAAGGAGCAGCACTTTATACCTATTTTTTATTTTAATTTTCAATAGAGAATGATTTTCATTGGAAACTGTTGATATCGGGATAGCCGAAACTGGCCCAACGGGTTTTTCAAGTGTCTCCTGCATATAATTGGCCACAACTCCAGACCTTCAAATTACTCCAACTAAAAATCTCATGAAAGCTGGAACATTTCTAAAAAAGAATCAGTCAACCTTCATTTGAGATAATCTTAAGTTGTTGTCCAAAAAAAAAAATCTTTTATTGTATATTTTTTAGGGGGCGGGGCAGTCTGATGATAATCGCTCCTCTACCAACCCAGGCTTGATAGCTCAGTTGCCAAGAGCGCCTTGCTAGTGATACGGAGGTCGCCAGTTCGGGTCCGGCCAAGCGTACACGGGGGGTATCTACATCTTGCCACTTAGCAAATCTATCTTCACAAAGCATGTTTTTGTAGAAAACCCTAAACTTACCCATCCTTCAGTGGCTAATATTTCGTTCGCTGGAGTTTGCAGAAAATGCTCCTGAGAGTGCTTCGTTTCTAGTAAAATGAGCTCTATACTTTCTAGTGTTATTTCCATTAACCATCGAGGAATGGGATCTTTTGTCACAGCTATTTTAAGACAAGTCGAACATCCCAAATTTCGGAATATTATATTTTAGGATTTGGGTGGCTGTAAATTCAAAACTCTTCTCGAATATATAAAAGATGAGATCTGCCTGTAAAGCTCATGAACAGAACGACACAACAGTGATAAATGACAATAACAATGATAATAATAATGATGATATTGATAATAATAATAATAAGTAGAAGAAGAACACAAAAACATGCCTAAGAACGATAAGTAGAATTAAACAAGTGAGTTACGTATCAAACTGATTTGTGCAACCTTTACAATTGCTATAACCAATAAATGGTAATTATAAAATTTATTATTGTTTATAGTGGAAAAATGGTTTACTTCTGCGAAGTATGTAATCAAAATGAACAATTTTTCCTTTGATCCCATGGCCAATCGGTTGGATGGATTGGAGGCCATGGATAACGGCAAATATCCTAATCTAGGGTTCACCAATTCTGTGTCATTTTAAGTCCAGAGAGCAAGTAGATGGCTGAATAGTCCAAAATCGAAGGATGCACACGTGGGACATCAAGCACTGCAGTTTCCCGATGGTCGATACTTATCAGGTGTGTCTTTCTAAGTTCCTAAGTTCCTTAGTTATATCATCAACGATAGGTAAGCCAAACGTATTGCAAAACACCCATGTGTTCACCGCCTTCGACTTGTGAAGACGTGCCCTCACTCTGTCCAGCATTAACTGGTTCACCAACATCTGAGACAAATACTGCATCTTCCACGTTAGAGAAAACCTCCTCCGTCGTAGCCCCATGCTGAATGGGCTCATTCACTTCATCAGGGACTTCATCACGCACAACATACCGTATATCTTCAATAGCTCCCGCAACCATATGTAGAAATTGTTTCAAACTTCTCCTCAAAGCCTCCTATCATAGCCATTAGATGGACAAAGTTACTTGTTTGGAAGTTAATAGTGAGTTTTAGATGGCATAGGCAATGCATGTACGTGTTTCGTCGAAGCAATGGAATGTTTTGTTCGATCGATTAATAAACCTCCAACTTGCCTAGTATCTCTTATAATGTCGCCATTATGCCCGTTTTCCATTTTTACAGCAACAATGAAAAATAATTACTATGCTACTCTTCATTTACTTGCCAACTGCCCAACAAAAACAAAATAATTAGGCTCTATTGAGTAAAAAAAAATAACAAACTAAAATTGACTTGAAACGCAACGCCTTAACTACAATAAAGGGTTCTATTGAACAAGGTAATTATTACCAAGAGAAACGCAAACATTAATTAATGGACAAAAGACAATCCCAAAATCAACACGAGATGTGATCACATAAGTGAAATTAATAAGTATGTCTGATGGAAATGTTATGTTATTATGTTACATAAAAGAAATACCTTGGGAAATTCTAAAATGTTATCATACCATCCTGTAGTGGTTTTATGTGTTATTGTAGGCCATGAATAGACCACAGCTCATTTTCACTAATGTGCTAATTTGACAAAACAAATCAAGTACTCTAAACGAACAGTTTTATAATTTATTTATTTGTGCTTTTTTTAATTTTGTTATTTTGTTGTTAATTATATTTTGTAATCAATTTCAATCAAATAATAAAGTTGTTTTGCTCTTCTATGTATTTATACTCCCAATGTCAAGTACTGGAAATGGAAACTACATTTTAAAAGTAATAACCATATCGAAGGGTAAAAACACACCATCAGGACTGTATATTATGTACCCCACATTTTCGTTAATGTTGCTAGTATTCCATATCCATATCTAGGGCATGATCACTCTGAATAGAGGAGCCCTCCCTGTATTTCATCCACAAACACCTGATCTTGGTTAATTTTGGCCAAGTGGGACCATGTTGCCTGATTATATCATCTCTCCACCTTATCTTTGTGCGTCCTGGCTTTCTATTCCATTCTCTGGATGGTCCATCTGTTATCACTGAGTCTTGCCACATGTCCTGCTCATCTATGTTTTGCTTTGTTGATGTGCTCAATGAGGTATCTTACCCAAGTTTGTTGTCGAATCCAGATGTTATGCTTCTTATCTCGAAGAGTAATGCCAAGCATTATTCGTTCCATTTTTCGTTGTGCAACAGCAAGCTTCTCTACCATAGCACTGCTCAGTGCCCATGTCTCACAGCCATATGTCATAACTTGTAGGATGTATTCATTGAATACCTTCTTCTTTATCGCCATACTTGTTTTGCTGTTTTTCATAATATTATTCACTCTGCCGAAGGCTGCCCAACCAAGATCAATTGTCTTGCTGATCTCATGCTAGCATTATGCTTAGCAACTACATATCTGAATACTGTTGTATCTGTATCTGTCAACACAGATCACGCTGCACACAGATCTTGGCCCAATGTTTCCTGTTTGCTTTCCTTAAACCATACTACTTCTAAAGTATTCCACGTAGTTCTGTTTTGAACGCTATAGTAGGAATAAATTCATTTAACCTAATACCATAATTGTAAATTTATTTTTCACTCCTTTGTCAATCAGACCAGGTAACATATGGTATAAGTGCTGTTAGTAATACAGAGATCATCGATTCGATTCCGGCCAGGTTACGTTTGTGTTTGGGTTTGAAGTGATTGTAAAGATTGTTTCCCATTAAAGCTTACACCCAAAAGTTTTAGATTTATGAGCCAGTGTGTTTGTTTTTGGGATCTTGTTATGAAATCATCTTCATCGACGTGCGACTTGGTTCCTATGTCAACATCAAGGTTGGAAGATTGTTTAGACATCTTGGTTCCTTATATCACCAAAATTATCAACGAATCTTTGAGTTCTGGGATTGTACCATCATTTTATACGTTGGCCCATGTGAAATCGCCTATCAAAAAAAACAGGGCTCTGATGTTAACGATCTGAAAAATTATCGGCCCATTGCGAACCTGTTATTTATTTTCAAGATACTCGAGAAAGTAGTCTTATCTCAATTTAGACAATCTGCATAAAAATTGCCTTTATTCTGCAATCAGCATATCGCCAGTTCCATTAAACTCATTTTTTCGAGCGTCTACAAAGTCGGTACGGCATCGAGGTCACTGTGTTACGATTGTTTTAAATCATATACTAATCGTTCCCAAGCTGTTGTTGTGAATGATATGCTTTCAGACATTCATATCCTTCCTTGCGGTACCCCACAGGGATCTGTCAAGGGACCTCTTGATTTCATCCTATATACTGCCAATACTGGTCCTTTGAGTGACGTGATTGCTTTATGCAGATGACACACAACTGTATTTAGTACCGCAGTTATCCAAGACACCTGAAGCTATCAACAAATTGGAAAGTTGTATCTCTGATGTAAGATCTTGGACCATCACCAATAGGCTTATGCTGAATGATTGGAAGAGATTGTGCACTTCACTCTAAGCATCGCACGCCTTCCAGTCTACCAGCTATTGTAATCGGTGATGTCAGAATCGACACTGCAGACTCTGCTAAGAGTCTTGGTGTTACACTGGATAGGACACTTCAAAATAAAAGATCACATTAGGAACATTGCACGCTCTGCGTCTTTTGGAATCTACAAGATTGGATACATCCGTAGACATTTAGATCAACCTACCACAGAACGCTTGGTTCATGCTTTTATGTCCACTAGATTAGACTGTAATAATTTCCTTCAGTCATATTGTACCTTTACAACGTGTACAGAATTCAGCAGCGAGACAAATCGATATGATCACATTTCACCTGCTCTGAACAATCTACAATGGCTAAAAGTAAAGACCACATCCGTTTCAAATTCTTACTCATTACCTATAAGATACGAAATGGTATGGCTCCCAAGTACCTCGAGAACTTATTCCGGATTATAATCCAAGTATTGCTCTACGCTCATCGTCGAATGTCTTCTTAAGTAGTGCTGGTCCACGAAGTAAGACTATGTATGAAAGTCGGGCTTTTGCCATTGTAGCTCCCGTATATGGAACAGCCTTCCGACTTTGAAACTAGACTATAAACATTCCTTTTTTATCCAAGTGAACGAGATTTTTGTTCTCATGATTTTTACCTCTTAAATAGTTCTTAGTCTTCTCGGCATTCCATTTGCCTAGGCTTTAGATGTCTGTTATCAGTTATGTAGGGCTAAAGACTCCAGAGCCCTGAGGTGGTCGCTGACTGTGATATCGACTTACACTGATCCGCGTGGACGAAAGTAATTGCAATGGGGTGAAACGTGATATATATGTTTTTTAGAGGTTTCTAATCCGATGTAGAAGTAATTATAGTCTGGCGTACTCATAGTCCGGCTACAACGGTAAAGAATAGAGCACTCGATTCAGTTGACTCTTCACGTAACATTAGTTTCATGCTTTATTCCGTTATCGTCTATGGAGCCCGGACTGTGGCTCCCGCCGGACTATATCTGCTTTCACACCGGTTTTTCATGCTGACTCTAAATCCCATGGACTAGAAACCTTGAGCATTTTTGTAAAAATCAAAATGACCGTCTAAGCCACATAATTGCATATTTATTGACCATAGTGTAGAAATATTGAGCAGTTTTATCCTTAAGTAGCAAAGTTATTTCAGTAATGTTGCTTCCAATTCAACATGGCTGACAATACAATAAATCGAATATTCACTAATCTTTCCCTGGAGATAGCGCACACAAGTGCTGAAAACACATTAAAATACTGTCCTAAATTTTCAGTAAGAGTTTTGCACTAAAATGTACCATAGGAAAGTCACATAGCTGCAGTACATTGTACTATATCCCTTATCCCCAGAGCAAAATGACTATCAACCTGACGAACACCGCAAAAAACGGAGGTAGTGGTATTTGTGTTGTTAGACCCGGGAGCACTTTCTCGTAAACACAAGACAGGGGTGTGCCTCGTGATTTTTGAAAACTGGCAAAAATGGCATTTAGGGATTTAAGGTATATAGACAATGATTCTCTCACAGTGTATGTTTATCAGTTGCCTCAGTTGAGGACATTATGTAGTGCTTTAAAAGTCTCGCGTAATCTCGCTTGAGATTTGGAAATAAAATTTATTAAAATCATGAGAATTTTTGAAATTCAATCTTGAGCCTACGTGCCCTTCTCTCCCTTGCCCATGAAGTAGTTTCTTGGTAATTCCCAATCTTTCAATTGTACATTAGATCTTAATCTCCGAGGCCAACTCTGGCCTCGTATCTATGGCCTCGTCCTTGCATCTCGCAATATTTATCACGTAGACTGAATGGGATTTCAAGTAAACTATCCCATTTCTTATAAAATAAAAGATTGAATTTCAAACGTTATGGTTTCATTTAATCTTTCTATTTTACCAATATGAATTTCCAATATCGAGGACACGCGTGACTGCATTTGTCCAATCTTGCGCAGAAATGTTATCTTCTGCCCCATCAAAAGGTTTTCGAACAGCAGATTTTAGGTTGAAGCATTTGTGGTCTTTGGCGATGTGTCACTTACTTCTGGCTTTTATTATTTTTTTATATTCTAATCACAGTGGCATGGTGGAAGTCGAATACTTTTTCGCTAGGCTGCCAATCATATCCCTAACGTCCCTAGAGAAAGTAACTACCAACCTGACGATCACCGCAAAAAAAGGGAGGTGGCGTTATTTTTATTGTTAGATCTAGTGGCAATTTCCCCCTAAAACAAGGCAGAGGTC
Organism: Ophioderma brevispina; assembly: GCA_023653785.1. NCBI lineage: Eukaryota > Metazoa > Echinodermata > Ophiuroidea > Amphilepidida > Ophiodermatidae > Ophioderma > Ophioderma brevispina. The sequence goes on along the minus strand of JAMKCH010025568.1, from coordinate 70,738 downwards.
CGCTCCGTGATTTTTGAAAAGTGCAAGAAAATGCAGTCAAGGGACGTTATAGTCGGAGAGATATGGTCCACGTTATGGCCTGACCGTAAAGTTGAGTATATACACAATTTTTTTGCTGAACGTGATAGATAAGGGTGTGTGGAATTAGAATCTGTCGGGTGCCACCTTGGCACCCTTGGGCGTTTTTAGACATTCCAAGATGGCGTTTACTTAAAGGGATTAGCAGCGATTTACTAATCCGAAACATCGAAAATATCATCAAAAATTCATATTTTTGTTACTGGCATGGATATGCGAACATAACCTGCAAGTGGTTGGCTTGAAATCCGTGTATTAAAGACAAGGCAGTACTTTTTATCTGATTCTGTAATTTCTATAAGTGCGTATCAAAATTCCCGGTGAATATCACAGATTTTCATTGTGATATTGTGTACCATGATCAATGCAGTTTGACCTCAAACACAAACATTATTGATCTTTGGTTATTCTATACTGGTGTAAACCACAATCAGCTGTTTAGTGCACATTTTGAAACGCCGCCGTCGCTGTATGTCTATTTTCGGAGACTGTATGACAAATTTCCTCCAATACTTAATTTTTTTCACTACTTGGTGGTTTATTTCTATATTAAAGCATTTATATATATTGTGCACACTTATCCCTGATTTACAAGTTTAAAAAATGCATTTCCACATTTTTTTCAATTTTCTCGCATTATCGCTGCTAATCCCTTTAAACGATTTTAAAACACGCGAATGACATACTTTTGGTGCATAAATAGGTCCAAAAAGGTCATTTAGATAGCTTGTTTGAGCATTAAAAGTGACCTGTTCCTATATCGGTACATCTTTTGCTACGATATATGCATTCATTTTAAAGAATATTACATTTTCCACAAGTCTTGAAGTTTTCATGTAAATCCATTGGAGCATTCTAAAGTTACAGACCTAAATATAACAAGCCACGCACCCTATTTTCCATGCACAAATACAATCTTGGAAAAAAGTATTGGCACACTTTTCTTACCGTATGGTAAAATCGCCCCCCCCCCCCTCCACCGGAATAATGTTGATACCTGAAATTGTGTTACAGTGCGCCTAACAACACTCAACATTGATTGGTGGGGAAGGGGCAGGTTTTATGGATTAGGAACAGCTTTAAGCTTAATACCGGAAAAAGTTCAATTTCATACTTTCAAAAATGGCAAAAAGAGCACATTTTCACAAGGTGTGCATGTGACAACTACTTTTTCCAAGATTGTAGTCCCTCTTTTTTGGAACGAGCATGGGTTCCCGACCAAAATCCAAGTACCCCCGGGCGTGTTGACCGGTTTCCATGTAATCCGCCATATGTTTGAGTATTTTCTTCGCAGCATTCATCACGTGCTGATTCGCTGATTCCCGATGACCCGGAATCTTTACGCAATGAAGAAACAACCACGAACTGCGAATTTTCTCGAGCGACAAAATCGAATTAGGATTATCCTTAGAAGGGCCACTTGTGAGGATATGAATAACAATTGCAATTATAGGGCGGCAGATGGATTGGTCAAAGCAAAGTTGGTCGTTGTGCTTCCTTCTTATCTCTTTCCACCATGATTTAACTGCTGCCAGGTTATGCTGAAGCAGGGTCGGTATTCATGGCGGCACGATTCCGTCTTGTCCTTCCTTGCCAATTTGTTCAAAAGTTGTGATGTTAAAGATGGGCCCGATTTGTTGATCTCACTGAACATCCATGGCAAACAAGTACAACAATTCCTTCTGCAATTCTTCCATCTTCCAGGGTCCTGATTTAGTGTTATACTGGCCTAATCTCAACAATAGTAGGGTTATAAACGAGAATCCCATTCTAGAAGTTTGGGGAAGAAGGTTTGAAAATGTTTTTGTATAGTTTGAAGGGTGCTGAATCAGAATTTTTGGGTCCAACCTCTGGGAAATGTTGGGAACTTTGTAGAATAAGGGGTTAAAATTAGTCCAGGGTTAAATTTGAAATCAAGTCAAATTGTGTTTAAATGTACACCAATGTATTTGTCTCATTATAAAGATTAAAAAAGGTATAGTTTTTATAGGTTCCCACCTTTAGTTACACGGCTACAGCCCTGATAAGGTTCAAGGTCATTCTGGGGCAAAAAAAAATCCAATGCTCAGATTTTGTTGAAACCGGTGTCAAATTAATGCCCTGGTCATACTAAAGCAGAAAATTAATTTGAATTCTTTGGGTGACAGCTCTGTATACAATTTGAGGTCAAGTGTTGGTGACCCTATAGACCATAGACTCTTGTTACATTTTTGCCACTAATTACGAAACCAAATGCCAAACATTGTAAGACGAACATTTTGACACCAGTTTCAACAAAATCGGAGCTCTGGGTAACGTTTACCCCCAGGATGACCTTGAACCTTAATAGGGCTGTACCTGTTTAACTAAAGGTCATAACCTAGACAAACTATACCTTTTTTATCCTTATAATGAGACAAATACATCGGTGTGCATTTAAACCCAATTTGACTTGATTTCAAATTTACCCCTGTACTAATTTTACCCCCCTTATTTTCCCAGAGGTTGGACCCAAAACTTCTGATTCAGCACCCTTCAAACTATAGAAAAACATCTTCAAACCTTCTTCCCCAAATTTCTAGAATGGGATTTTCGTGTATAACTCTACTACAAGATCACCCTTATCGAACTCGCGGTTCCTTTTAGTGGGGGGACTGTAGTGCACAGGTCTCATATGAGTGTGCAAATCTGGATAAAACTGTGAATTTTGGTACACAAGTATTTTATGCATTGATAATCAAAAAAATTGATGGAAGCATTTGCCATACCCCTTTCATGGCCCCCAACTTCAAGTTCAAGGTTACACAGGGGTAAAAAATTTAAAATGTTCCGATTGTGTTGAAAAGCACACCATGATGTTTGTCTGGTTACAAAGATTCCAAAAAGGTAAAGTTTATACTACCTATGGCTTATAGTTTTTGGAATTATGGGGTGAAAACTGTAAAAATGGTGGAAAATTTTTTACAGTTTTTAGCCCATAACTCCGAAAGTTTTTAGCCCATAACTCCGAAACTATAAGCCATATGTAGTGTAAACTATACCTTTTTGGATTCCTTGTAACCAGACAAACATCATGGTGTACTTTTCAACACAATCGGAACATTTTAAAAGTTTGACCCCTGTATAACCTTGAAACCCAAGCTGGGGTCCATTAAGGGGGTTGGCAAGTCCTTCCATCAATTTTATGGATTATCAATGCCTAAAGTACTTGTGTGCAAAAATTCACAATTTTATCCGGAAGCGCACACTCTTTCACTACAGTCCCCTGCTACGGAGCTCTCGCTATCTAGGTGTGAGAATTACCACTGGGCCACAGAGGACTGTGTTTACGTGGATACCAGAGAAACGAGCGCTAATGTATTTCAGTCTTTATTTCAGAGTTTCAAGCGGCCGTAATTATATATTTTTTGGAAGGGCGGGCCTATAATGCATGATTCTCTGAGCATGATTCTCCGAGCTTCTATATAATATTTATCAAGTCACTTTCTCTTACTTGATCCTCGCGTGCATTGAATTGAGTTTCGCATCGTCGTAGATTCTGCTAGAATAATAGCATAATTATATATGAAATAAACCAGTGAAATTGTAAAATGTGAAGATGTTGAGGATTTGCCATTGTTAAGGATACAATAGCTTGCAATTAAATTACTGAGATGAAAATTGCTGTATTTTCCCCTTGACTTATTCTATTTCCTACTTAAGTGAAGAATTACCTACGTTTCCCATCACACAGTGTGCATGTGGAGGTATTAAATTATTGAAAAGCTTTTATTACACATTATTATGAAGACCACAAGCCAAAAATCACGAGGTTGTCATTCAAGAGCAACATCAAATTGGTGACAGATCATTTAGAGTGCATGGGCCCTCTTTTTGGAATTAGATACCTGTATTCATCCGGTCATCCCACCAGTTAGTCTTCAAACAAATCTTCACGTTTGCAGTTTTTTACTGCTGTTTGTTTATGTATGTAATGCGCATATATGTAATGTGCAATATGGAGCGCCGTTGTTTTTTTTTCTTTGTGCATTGCTTTTTGGATTTCTATGAAGGATTTCTACGAACTGCATCAATATTAGCTGGTGTTCCGACAGTTTTTGGCCGACCTGATCCTTCACTGTTCCTATTTTGACTTGTTCCATTCTATTTGTACTCATTGTGGTTGAGCGTAGAAGCGGGCCAAGATTTAGGTAAGCAGCTCGGAACACATTTATGGTTCTAATATAGCTATGCGTTACCCAAATATGTTGATGTGATTGATGATTGATTGATTGATTGATTGATTGATTGAGGATTGTTGTGACCATTAACACTTTCTGCTGTAATATGAATTCTCACGCCATTTTCAAATGAGGACTTGAACGGCATGGCCAAAATGGTGAATACTTACCAAACCCAATGGTCATCCCTACTCACAATGCCTTCTTTATACTAAATAACAATAGCACAAACATGTCTGGGCAATAATTAAAATCTGGTGCTTTACAAATTGGGTTGTGATGCTAGATAACTAAAACAGTGTTTTTTCTATTTTTTTCTCAAATTTGGATGCGTAATATTCAAGACATAGATATGTTATATATCTGACGCCTAGGATGATAGGCATTTTTTAACTATGAGCCCTCAAACTAGAGTTTTTGCTTTTGGGACACATTGTATATTGTATTTATACCTTTTCAGTGTCACATTATCCTTCACGTTATACACGTGCAACCATTGGCTGATTTTGTCGTGGCTAAATTTGAGCGATTTGCTCAGTACATTATCATGTATCATTTGAAAGACAATGACACATACTTGAAGGCTACTTGATGTGTTTATTTTTTTCATCACATATCGTATTTTTTGTGACAAGAAGGAATCATTGAACGCCCCTAGTATTTCGCCCCACAATAAAATAGGCGTGATAACATATTTTTGCTATATCATATCATGTTTATTGAACACATAATTGGTGGGAGGAATATTTAATAAAAACATAGAAATCATTTTATTGGCCTTCAATTAACGTTCTAGACAAGTTGCGTAAAGTTAACTTGATAACGTTCTTGTGTTCATTTTCCCTATAGCATCCGTACGATGTTATTTATGTGACCTAGTACTTTACTGCCTACATTGTGTGTTTTAATTTCATAAGGTCATATAAAATATGTCGTGCTTTAATTTGCTTGCTTAGGCAGGTTATATTAACTGTTCCTTTTCTGTCTGCAAAACATTACGTGCACAAGCTGGCTACTGAAAAAGATCTGAAGATGAAATACCCCAAAACGAAAAATCATTGCGTTTCAAATCCGGGTTCTGTACCCCTTGGAATACAATTCCAATTCCAAACGATATCGTCGCTGAAAGCTTACTACAAAACGATGTGAATCTGCTGGTGGGTCGTTATGTTCTCCCGCTCGTCATTATATTTGGTTTCCTTAGCAATGCCGCTTTCCTTTTCATGGTTTGGCGCGTCCCGCGTATGCGCACTATCACCAACTATTACTTGGTGAATGTCGCTATTGCGGATTTGATGTTTGCGTGCATCGTGCCACCTTTTTACGCCCGTTCAATAAGCTCTTCGCCTCTTCATGGACACGTTCCTTTCCAAATGAAAGGTTACTGCTTCTTCCTATTTTTATCACATATGTCGCCTGGTTTGCATCCGTTGGAGGAATAACGGTGGTATCATTGGAGCGTTTTTTAGCCGTATGTTATCCACTCCAGCAACATCGAATGCAGAGTCGTTCTCGCACTTCTATCATTATCTTTGCCCTATGGATTTTCAGCATCTCAATGGGTTGCATTACTACACCTAGGTACGGCAAAACTATCAAAATTTGTTTCAATGGGCCTGATAATGATAAATATACCGATATGCCTGCGATTCTCCAACTTGTGTGCCAATGGGGACAGGAGACACAGTGGCTATCTATACTGAAACCATAGAAGCCGCGTCTTTCTTTGTAGCACTGATCGTAAACGTTTACTTCTACGCTAGGATCATCTACGCTCTTGGTTCTCGTTCCGTAGTTGGCGAAGGTTCCTCGCAACAGACGACGCAGATTAGAAATCAAGTGGCTCGCACACTAGTTATAAACGGCATAATTTTTTCATAACACAGACGCCTTACAGAATCAACAATGTTAATGGGCTCAGCAAAACGATTAGCGGCGAGGGATTCCTGACCAAGGCCCAATTCGATTCCTTGAAAGTTGTCGCGAGGGGACTTATTCTATCTGAACTCTGCAATAAACAGTTTTATTTACGCGTCTGCAGCTCTTGTTATCGTTAAAGGATTTCGTGACGCCTTTTTCCTTTTCTAGCTCCAAGTAGCTGTGACGAAGATGAAATCTGTATCGAACAATACAACACAGTCAGAACTGTAATTCGTGACATACAAGAAATAAAAACGAAGTTAACCACACTTTTTTCTGATATTATACCAAGTGGTCCCCAGAGATTCTATCACAAATTTTAGTTTTCAATTAATTGAATGATTTAATGTCCTCAATAGTAGAAGTGTAGAATGGAGAACGTATGTGTTTTCAATGCTTTTTTCAAATTAATCTGTTTCTGAAAATTTGTTCGTGTAAGATCGTCTCACATGGTGTGGGGTTGACCCGTTAATATGGTGAACTTTGATGCCGATTCAGACAACATTCTAAACAATGCGTTTTGCATATTGTATTCATATGATCCCTAGTTTTCGAAACGTATGCCATTTTATACCCAGGTTACCATGGTAACTGAAAAACCTGGTGATGGGCCCAACCAAGCTAAACAAGAACACACATAACGCTTTCGAAAACACTAACTCGCGCCAGCAAAAAAAAAAAAAAATAACATAGCCCGGATTTTTTGATATGGTTGCCATGGTAACCGTGAATCGACCAATATTTCGGTTTTGAGTTACGTTTTCTCCCGCTTTTAAAGAAAAGAAATAAAGCTGACACACTTTCACTGTTAAATGGGTGAGGACGCGTTTCATTCCATTTTTTTTTTTCATTTTTTTTAAATGAATGCCTTACATTCTCAAGTAATTATTTTAGTAATGTTATTAATATCGTTGCGTAAAACAATTCATAAAATGCCCAATCTGTTATTTTTAATCAAGATATTTTTTGCTTTTTTTAAGTTTTTTATTTTTTTCTTTTTAAATAAATTAAGCCAAATTTTCTAATATCTAACCTTTTTACCCCTTAAAACCGCCCTTTTGAAATGTTTAAAACCAAAAAGTTAGAAATAGCGGATTTTATCACCTATCACTTTGATCGACCATATCTCCGAGAAATCAATCATTTTAATAGATAACTTCTACAGAATTTTAAAAGTCATAATCTCATTTCCTTGCATCTCACTGGTTAAAGTTTGCAACGAGAGATTTCAAATAACAGGTGTCCCCGAAAAAATGTGAAAATGCTGATTTTTGGCAATTGGTGTAAATCTTTAATATAATCAAACATATCCCCATCTTTAAGGATTGAAGCTGATACCTGTTCTTTGTACAAAAAATTCTTAATTTCTAATTTCGTATAGGAGCCAATACAAATTCAGCCTATGTTTTCTATTGAATATAAGCAGATACAACACCATTTAGTTTCATTTTAAGTTATTCTGTAGCAAAATAAAAGTTAGGGAATCCATTGAGCATCTAATTTATATGAATCACTTCCAGAAATATGGATGATCTCGGTTGCAACCTTTACTACCTAAATTGACATAAACGGCATTAGTATTTGAATGTAATGAGGTTTTTAGCATGACTCCATGATATTCATATTCTTTGTATGAAACGATGATCTGATAATATATGTATACTCCATGTTGCGTCCAGGGTCAAGTTGCCGTGTTTCTTCTCAAAAATTCTTAACGGCTTATTTTAGTAGATGCGTAGATCATAATATTCATTACAGAAACACTTTGGATTTCATAATTTTTTACTTACCAGAACATTTGGATAGAGCGATAATAATTCAACATCTATGGCTATTATTGACCTTATTGACAAGATTAATAATGCAATAGACCGTTGTGATATATTTCAGAGTCTCACAGTATCAGAAATTTCTAGGACTCTCGATTTCGATACTGGGCGTCTGTATTCAGAAGTTGTATGTCCTAGGACCAGTTTCTGATGTAGCGTCTCAACTCCCAGGCATTTCATTGATATGCTACTCGTAATTTATTTGAATGAAAGGTACTTGTTTTTAAAAGAAAGCCGAACCCGAGCAATCCGCTCTTACGTAGCTGCGTAGACCTTCCTTCAGACAACCAGGTATGTAATAGTGTATGTGTATGTATTGTGTACGCAATATGTAATTAAGTAATCGTACCAATTTAGTAGTCGGTGGGTTTAGTTTTGTTTTATTGCTTCTAGTTTATTTTGATATATTTAACCTTTAGTATTTATAAAGCATGTTGTAATATTTGTTTATCAACAGAGGAAGTTTTAAATAGGGGAAATAGTTTTAAATACGAAGTGATTAATATGTGATGATGCTGTTTTTTTTGTATAAGTTTGAACACAGTGTGAAAAGATAAACACTCATGTTGATTTGTAAACAGTGATTAACGCCTGATGTTAAAATATTTAAATACTATATTAAAGGCACAAATGTGAAAATGTAAACAGTGCCCTTTGTAAAAATTGGCGTTATTAAAATGAAAGATGAACACCATCAATGTAATATTAAATTATTTTCTGGGTGTTCAAATAATGAATATATTAACATGCTAATAGTTGAATATTTATTAGTGTTAACACTTTTAACAGTAATTAAGTGTTTGTTGCGTACTGCTCTGCTCTAAATAAATGGAATATAATGTTTAATGTATTAGCATTAAAAACATTTTGCACTAAGATATTTTTAAAATTTGGAGATCATTAGAGGTCAATGGCATTGATCTTGTTTGTCGTTTATCTCGATAAGCAAATACAAAAGAGAGTACCAAGTACTTTTGTTGAAATCAGCTCACAGACATTGCTATTGTATATGTGCTAATCCCGGCTAATCCATCTTTCACTTGCCAGATCAATATCTTACTACAAGCCTAAAGCACAATGCCTGAATCCCGGTGTATAGAAGTAACCATTGTTCCGGCGTACTCATAGTCCGGGAACAATGGTGAACAATAGGGCAATCGATTCAGTTGACTCTTTACGCAACATTAGTTTCACGCTTTATTCCGTTATCGTCTATGGAGCCCCGGACTATGGCTCCCACCGGACTATATCTGCTTTCACAATTCCCCGGTCTGAATTGCTTTTGAATTGTGTCGCAAAACATGCTAGATACACTGTAAATTCTGTCAGGGATGTGAAAACCTTGCTTTTCTGTTCCAGAAATTGCCACAAACTGCCACCTCCCCCTGGAACTCTTCCTGTTTTTACTGTTTTTACAGAATGTAAACATCCAATTGTTTTTCAAACTCGTGGAAGTGATTTCAGTAAGGGTCCTTTTAATTATGTAAATTTTTTCATGCCATTATGTCCCTTTAATGATACGAGGACGTATGCCATGGTTGGCCGAAATGTCAAATCCGCTTTGCGCTAATCTCTTAATCTCACAAGGTTGGCCCGTTTTTGATGGCCAAATAAAAGCTTAGTTGTATTATATATGTGTGCATTGATATAAGAATGCATTATTTCTCCAATGCTGTGATAAGAATGATATTTTGCAGTGTCACAGGTAGGTTATGTTCAAATAACGTTTTATGAAATAATTGCTGGTGTTTCCATCCTGATACTTCAATTGAAACATCCAAGCTATCTTAGATGTGAAATCATGTATTTTAGGTCAACATTTATTCACTACCTACATTATTATACATTGTATGAGTACCATAAACTTTTTACCAGTTATAGGCTGTGGCCATTCAAAACATTTCTCTTACCTCTCACCGTGAATGGACAGACCTAAAACTTTTAATGAGGTCTCACTTATTTTAAAATAACGCCTAAATTGTTTTAAAATTTGTGAAAGGGACCATTTCATTATGTTTGAATATTTGTTCATGCCATTGTGTTCCTTTAAAATATCAAATTAAAACAATCTCGACTATACGATAATGATGTTTATTGTATCCACATTTTCTTGTGGAATTTATAATTAGCACGTGCGAAATGATGAAAAGAGGTGTGGATACATGTAACTAAAAAATGTTTACAAATGTTAAGTTGTTATCTGCATTTTTCAAATAATTATTATAGTGTTTGACCAAAAGAGGATGTGTTAAATGTGTTGACGTCTTGTACTCCTCTTGGTCGAATGGAAACTATCTTGTTTTAAGATTATGCAATATAGTGGGGATCTCTTTATTTTCATCAGTAGCATTCTGGCATTTCTATGAAGACTTTTAAAGTGGTTGTACCAGTTCTCTTGCCTTTCTTACAGAGTATTTCCTTTAAACAGACCTTTCTTTCAAATTTCCGTAGTTCTGGTCGTATTTACTTTTGCGATTGCTTGCTCTTCTACATTTAATCTGTTGTTTAGCTCATCCTCTGAGACCGTCAGGTATGTCTCTACCAGCTTCCTCTTTGCAAGCTTATCTGACATCTACCAAAGGGGGACGCCAAAAGATTTGTTGGATTGTCAATTGATATTTTGTCAACCTTTTCGTGCAAAATAAGCACAAAAGTAACCAAAAGGTGGCTCAGGTAGACGAGGGTTATAATACATGTGCCTGTTCTCTTCCTGATTGGAATTACTTTTTCATATATGTCTGTCACAGGTGCATTGCATCTTGACGAGTGTAGTCCAGGTGATACTTGATTACTTTCCCATTTTTCTTGCATTTCAGAGTTGTTTCACATGCTGGATCCATTTTCTCAGTCTTTCTTCGCTGCGAGAAAACTTGTAATTTGTTTCTCTGCGTCGCAAATGATTTTCCTGATTTATCTCTTTAATTTACGGGATTAAACTACTGACGCGGAAAATCATTAGTTACTTAAATGACCATGGTTAAAGTAGAGGCAGAAGGGGTGCTTTTGATGAAAAACTGCGTAACACAACAAGCTGAAGTTATCTGAACTGCGGCTGTGCAACGGCCATTAGTCTAGTCGATTTCATGGGTTCCCCTGCACCCCCTTAAAACTAAATTCTTACATGATTTTTATAATCTCTAGAACATCTCCTTAAAGAATTTTGATGTTACCAAAATCAGATATTGTCCCACGGATCCATTTGGCGGCCATCTTGGATCTAAGGATATCAGACATATAAAGTGGTTCGATTTAGTTAAAAGGTAACTCAAATAATTCGTCTCATCATAAGGATTCAGAAAAAAAACAGCATAAAAACTGGTCTAGAAACCGTTGAAAAAAGCATATATCTAATAAAATAAGGTTGATATTAGTTATCAATGAATCTGTAGCTTGGACTATGTGAGGAGTTGCTTGATAGCTACACACCAAATTAAACTTGAGGAAAGGAAATTGAGTTGACATTAATCATTTTCAAGAAAATGTGCAAGTGCAATGGCTTTTAGTGGGAAAATTGAGGGCACCATCCTCGGGAATCTCTGAGTCGGCCATTAAACACACCATCTATTTGGAAATTAATTCACACACATACGCACCTATTTAGAAGTCATTACATAATATGAAGAGTACTTTCGTAGCAGATACTGCAAGGATTTTCTTGGTATTAAATTCTGCCAGTGGCCTAGGTATGAGTAACATCTCTCTGGCGGCCAACCCTCGATTTGGTTCATTAATAATGTTGGTTTTGCTGTACCTGAACTTTACATCTGCGTAGAAAAAGATGCATGATAAATGTTTTGTTATTATATTATTATTAGAAAAAGACATGAGGACATTTCTAGAAAGAAGCGCCAAATTTTTGTTGAACCCGTGTTTTTTACATATTTGGCATGCTTACTAATGTATTAGATAACACCTGAAGTGAATAAGCCGAATACACCGTCTTTATGTATATGATGATTTTTTTTTATTTTCTGTCGTGCACGACAGAAAATCAAAGCACGGTTTTCAATAGGGACAATTACGATAGCGGGCAAGTTAAAAACAAAGTTTGCAGTTTTCGTTTGTACTTGTTTGTCCAATACACTTTCGAAACGTTCTCGGTGGGTGGTCAACAACTGATCAAGTGCAATTTATGAGAAATTCGTATTCTCAAAAAAATCTCTTCCTGTCACTTTAAAGTGATTCAAGAAAATTCGAAGCAATTTTCAGTATAATTATGTTGTAGGAAGCAATATTCCAAGAGAAGTTGGAAATAGGGCGACTAATTTTTTACTGATTGACATTATTTTAACGTTATGCGAGAAAGTAAGGCAAATTCAGTATCATTTATGTTAGTAATTTTCAAAGGAAGCGGAAAACGGAAGCGAGTTATTTTTCAAAGGTTCTATTCAGCGATATTAGAAATATCATTTATATCGGTATCTAGCAGACATTGTAACACATCTCGGTACAAATACTCTAGTAGCTCATGGTGGTTTTGTATGCAATATATGTCCAGAGCTAAACTCTTCGGGAATCCACTAATTGAAGTACAGGAACAATATTTGGTTGGTAACATAATTCCTACTGACGCTGAAATGGCCACGCCCCTTTTTGGGGGTCCCGCCACTTTTTGAGTGAAGTACTGCTGACTCCATCTACAGAACCATTGGACCTAGGAGGTTGTGAGAGACCACTTAAAATGTGTGCAATGGTCACATTATGGGGGCCAGTAATACAGTTTTATACATCTAAACGTTCGTGGTTTTTGAGATAATTGTCAAAAACCGATTTCAGCATGTTACGCACTACAATTATGAATTCATTAAGGTTTCCCATGCCAAAACAGGAGGGAGTTCACCATAAAACTTGGATTTTGCTCTGTCTCTGCTCTTTTTTGTGGCAATTAATGGGAGGACACAAACAAGAAAATTCATATTCCTCTCCGTTCTCATACGGCAGCCGGTCAAAATGTTGTGACCTTGAGCAAAATTGGGTAATATCAGGTGACAACCGTGCATTTTTAGTACCATTTTAACGGTGTATTATCTCCACAACTAAATCACTTTTGTATTTGTATTGCACAGAGCTATTGACCATTTGGGTCTCATCTGGGATATAATCAGCATGTTGATGTTACTCCTTTTGTTTTCATTTCGGTGGGAGGGGGTCAAAAATGGCCTGTTATATAGTGACAATTTATTTTTCCCCATTTTATAGGGACCTAACGGCAAGATTAAATGCTGCTGAAGGGTCTTTAAACGATCTTAATACACCAACTACATGACTGTGACCATGAAACAGGCGAAATATCCAATATGTCCATACTGTCCTAAAAGTTGGGGCCCCTTTGGTGGTCCGCATGAAAAAGTCGCTAAAATTACCCGAACTTTGACGACGCCTGAGAGGGGCCCCTGAAAGGTGATTACCAAGTGCTGCTTTGAATAGACTGTCTAGACAAATATTACACTGGAGTCAAATTGTTAAATTGATCCAATCATGTTGAAAACTATACCACATTATTTGTCTAACCGTAAGGATTCCAGAAGGTAAGTCTTGGAGTTACAGGTAAAAACAGCAAATCAATAAACAGTTGTGTTGTATATAGGTCAAACGTTGCTCCGATTTGGATAAAAATGGTGCAAATTATCGGACAGGTGATAACAGTTCTGCAGTCAATACAACAACATCAGCATAGTCTAGATTGATCAAGTGCCTTTAACTTTGACACCCAGATTTTCTGTCATTTGTAAGACCCTTATCATTCATGGTAATAGCTGAATGGCGCAGTACGTAGTCGACAACAATAATGAAAAGGAAAGGAGTAAGTGTATCACCTTAAAGAATCCCTGCCGTGGTAGTGAATTCCTAGCGGGATCATCCATGCTTTGTACAAAACTTGTTGGGTGCCATACATTATAGCAATGGCTCTTACTCTATCATCAGGGATACCATACTTAAGCAGAATGTGCATCTTTGCCTTCCGGTTTACACTATCAAGGCCTTTGAGAAGAATACAAAGACTATTATGTTTTTCTCTTGGAGACTCAGTTCTTCGATGTACTTCGTAGAGCAAGAATCTGTGTTAGAGAAATCTATTCATATTGAATCCAGTTTGGTTCCTTCGAAGAATGGGATCGATGGGTGAAGTTATACCGTTAGCAAGAAGCAAGTTGTGTACGTTTGCAGTAATAACAGATAGGAGATGCCAATTTCCAGTCGGCTCGCTTTCTTTGGGAGAGGAATGGTACATCATACATAAGAAGGGAATACCTTTGGTCAAATACCCATTAGAGTTTGATGGCAGAACTCAAGGAGTTGTTCTTGGAAAGCTCATGCTTCCATATGAAGGCTGTGATAATGTGAGGTCCAGGTGTTTTTGAACTACTGAGCTTTTTACAACCTTTGAAGTTCGCCATTAGTAAATGGACTGGTAGCTAATCAGAAATATTAAAGTTATAACGGAGAATTAAGTTATAGAGGCTGCTGGTCAGTACTGACAAGAAGTCCTTTTAAGTGATCATACCAGGGTTCAAGACGTTCTTCAGAAGTTGCAAAGGTATCTTCGAGGAATAACCTCCTGTGCCGCCTTGCTGGATCTTTATGGGGTGCTATCCCATCTACTCTACGTACCACCGCTCTGGCTCTGGTCTACAGCGCTGTTGAATATGCTGCCCCAGCATGGTGCAATAGCTCTCACACAAAGAAGCTGGACACAGTACTCAACGAGACCATGAGGACCATTACTGGCTGCCTCCGTCCCACTCATTCTGAGTTTCTACCAGTGCTTTCACGCATTGCACCTGTAGTGCTTAGGAGAGAACATCACACACATAAAATGGTGAATAAGGCTCTGTTGGACAACAAGCACTTGCTGCATAACACTGTCAAAGAATCACACCAGCTCGGCAGACAGAGACTGCGCTCTCGTCGACCTTTCTGTCGACACGCTGCTAAACTCTCTAGCTCTCCATTCAACATCTTACAGACATGAAACATTGCCTGGCTAGATACCCCAAGACCAGACCAATTCACTATCACACCTAGGACAGAACTCCCTCCTGGTAGCAATCTTCCACTTAAGGAATGGATCACCTTGAACAGAATTTGCGCAGGAGTCGGTCGTTTCAACAGCAGTATGCACCAATAGGGGCTGCAACCATCTCCAGCTTGCCAATATGGCTCTCCATCACAGACTGCAGATCACATTCTCAATGAGTGCCATACCTTTCGTCTACCTGTGCATATAGACTTCTCAAACCCCAACCGTGAGCTGGCTCCACCAAATTCAACACATTTAGCTGCTGCCTCATACGTAAGAAGAAGGAGCTATAACATTGCTCCAGTCCACTGTTTCACGGGGGTCTTTCCTTGGACCTTTGTTTTGCCTGTCTTCATAAGTACGGGGTCTTTCCTTGACCTTTCCCGGTCTTCTTAAGTAGGGATGATTGATTTAGACTGTTTAAGGTGAGGAAATATGCCTGTCAAACGCTTTTGCAATAGCGGTAAAAAGAGTAATATTAAACCCTCAAGAGGGATGGAAAGCATCCAGACGTCTGTGACAGGCTTGCCGTGGGAGGACGAAAACATCATAGGAAAAAAAAAATTGCACGTGTTCGGGTCAACCACCTTTAAGTGTCTTTTGTTGCACAACCTGGAATAAGTAAAAAGAAAGAGCAGAGACCGCAAATGGCTGTAGGATTCACACCACTAATACTAAATCCCTATATAGAGTTTGTTACAAAATGGACCTCTCATCACATTTATTATTTGGTCTTATAAAGCGATGGTTATTTCAAAACTGGATTTTTATTTAATACTAGGACCATATATCTTCGACAAGAATGATGAAAGCTGAATTTTTGAGGTACAGAGCCTCGAAGATTTGTATTTTTTCAATACACTCCCACACCTACTTTGAAATTGTACTAGAAGTTAGAATTGCACAGTTACCCCAAAAGCCATCAAAATAGCATATAGTTTGTTACTAGTCCAAACATGATTAATTTAAAATTCCATTTAAAGACACAACTTATCAACATTTTATGTCTCCTTATTTCGGGAAAGGGTTAGATTTCAGACGCAAACACAGTTTTGGCTCTGACGTCGTCTGCTACATCGCGTTTATTTAGTGGTGTGGTTCCTGATGAGCACGTGTGGTCCAATGGAAAAGCGCGAGCAAAGGGTTAAAATCGTGAGTTCGAGCCCCACTGTGATCAACGTGTTTGTGTCCCTGGGCAAGATACTTAATCTCATTGCCTCGTCGACCCAAGCGAAATTCTGGGGAGCTGCTATGGGGAATATTATAGTCTAAGTGCTGATAGGCTTGTGCGCTTGTAAGGCACGTTTTTATGATTGTGATTTCTCTCTTTAAGGCGACGTAATAATAATTGGCAACAGTGCTTTGAGCCTGTTTACGGGGATTTAGCGTTATATAAAAACTGGCTATTATTATTGTGCAATACTATATACATATTTACACCTTTTCAGTGTTACATTCTTTTTGCACATAAAATGGTAGGTATTCCTACATATACTATGCTTGGTGTTAGGCTCGAAGTGAAAGCTAAAATCTCGTGTTTGGGAATTGTCATCCAAAGTAGTCTCAGCTGGAATCGTCAGACTGAGAATACAGCCTACAAAGCCACTCGTATCCTTAACTTCATGACAAGAAATTTCTATTCTGCTTCAAAGACCGTCAAGGATAAATTGTATTTTACCCTTGTCAGGCCGCATTTAGAATGCGCTTGTGTGCATGCAACCACATACAGCCAAAAATATTCTTCGCTGAAAAAGGCAGAGAGTGCAGCTCGTTTGTGTGTGGTGATTTTTCAAGAAAGAGCAGTGCACCAAGAGGTTGACCAAGTGGGCTGACGTCACTGGAAGATACAGGCTGAATCCATCTCAACCTCACCTTGTTATAAAAAAAAACCAAAGGGGGGGGGAATTTTAAAACAAAAATGGTATGTTATATACAACCTGAACCTTGAACTAAAAGTGGTAGGACAAAGGAGTGAAAAAGAATCCACTAATCAATGAAAGTACTGCTAAAACCAACAAATCATTTATTACAAGAACTGTGAGAAAAATGGGAAAAACTGCCACAAGAATCATTAATGCGCCGACCATATCTCAATTTAAGAAGCATGATTTAGAATGAATTTAGGGCCACTCTCCAAACCTCTTTGTTAGACTCATACATGGAGTATTCAGAGGAGCAACCACCAGGGGAGGGCGGCGAGGAGGAGGGAGGGAGGGAGGGACGGGAGGGAGGAAGGAAGGAAGGAAGGAAGGAAGGAAGGACGAAGAAGAGGAAGGAAGGAAGAGGAGGAAGGAAGGAGGAAGGAAGGAAGGAAGGAAGGAAGGAAGGAAGGAAGGAAGGAAGGAAGGAAGGTAAAAATACTATGCTTGGAATTGATCCGAAGTAGTCTCAGCTGGAATCGTCAAGACTGAGATGCACCTCAAACCACTCGATCCTTAACTTCATGACAATAAAAATTTCTATTTGCACTTCAAAGACCGTCAGGATAAAATTTTATTTTACCTGCCAGGCTGCATTTAGAATATGGTTGTGTTGCAGCAACCCATATACAGGACAAAAATATTTCTTTCGCTTGAAAAAATGGCAGAAGACGTGCAGCTCGCTTTGTGTGAGGTGTTTTGCAAGGAAAGAGCAGGGTACTAAGATGTTCGACCAAGGTGGGCGGGACGTCCACTGGAAGAAAGGCGTAAATCATCTCAACTAACCATTCTCAAGATATTAATGGTATGTCTATAACAACTTGAAACCTGGCAACTAAAAAGTGATAGGAACCAAAGAGGGGAAATAATTCACCAATCAATGAAATTATTGCTAAAACCCAAATGTTTACATTCAAATCATGTATTCCAAGAAACTGTGAGAAAATGGAATAACTGCACAGAGATGTCACAAATGCGCCGAACCAGACTCAATTCAATCATGCTTTGATTAATTTAGCCACTTGCAAAACCTATTTGTTAGCACCACCAAGATAAGTAAGTAAGCAAGTAAGTTAAAAAAAAGATTCTCCTGCCCAGGACCATCTTTCTATATTTTAGCCTGGGAAGGCTGCCCCCCCGGGGGGGGGGGGGGGGAGACTCACCACAAAAGATAATATCGTCGGCCGAGTTACATAGAGGCATATACGTTTGTTTTGTACTACCTACAAATGACCAAATTTTCAACCTGACAGTGCTTAATTATAAAATATTAAAAATAACTTACGACGATTTGCAAAAGTCAATTGTACTCATCACATAACCACGTTATTTATCGAACTCTTCTGGAAGGCTTATAGCAGCGTATATTTATTTGAAGTATTCGCCGTTAACAAGTGACGTCTTCGTCCGACGTATCTTTTAGTTCAAGTAGAGTTGCATTTTTGTCGTTTTCACGTTGACATAGTGAGTATTTGAGCGTCACATAACGACGTATATTAGCGACGAATTTGCTGTTTCCACGTTGAAATTGCTGTTTTTCGTTTCACAAAGTGAGTATGGTATTAACATTGTTTTAGATAATTGCAAATTTCGTAGTAAAATATTTAAATTTGAGATTAAATATTTTGGCGATTTTCCACGAGGTTTTAATTGAAATATGTTTTAATGTCAATTAAAATCGCCAAAATCTTTGAAGTCGTTTTTCTCGAAATGCGTTATTTGCAAATCGTCCGGGGATGTGCTTATTTATTTAAGCCGCATGCATGGCCTTGTTTGGTGTATCCTTGATTTAAGATATTCATGAGTTAAAACGTGACTTTAATATTTGATCCTTTTATAGAAGATTCAGCTAGCCCATCGTGCAATATTACACGAAACCCTTTTGGGTTTTGCGGTGTTTGCACCTCGTAAAGGGAAGTAAGAGCGTCTTTAAAATAATGTTGATGAATGTATCATTCGAAAGACAATGGCACGTACTTGATGTCTTTCGGCCTTGCAAGCAATGAGGAAAATAACGAAATAGGCGTGACATTATAGTTGGTAGTCAACACAGAGTGGTGGCATGGCAAGAATATTAAATAAAGCCACACACACAGTGTTTGTAACTTGTCAGGTTACTATCAATAAATAATTGCCCTGGATGCAAACCCTCGTAAACTAATGATTTCTCAAAATGAATAACCTATCAACCATTTACTTGGAATTTGTTAATACTAGGACTTGAAATATTTATTGAAGGCCGATTAGGTTTTTTTCACAAGCAGAATATTATAAAGATATTAAATTATAAAATATTAGTTCTGTCTTAAAAGTATTACACATAAATATAAAACAGCATAGGTCAATTCCCCCTCTTGACCTTGTGGTACCGGGTACTAACCAAATCAATAAGGGCGTAAACGCTGTTTAAAAAGGCGATTCAAAGCTTTTCACTAACAATAGAAAAGCAAATACACTAGCCATGCTTGTTCCAGGAACATACCGGATGGTTAAAATCAAAACTCTGAGGTATCCACAAACAGGAAGTGATAGTTTGGTTAAGAGTCCGTCTAACCAGGAGAGCGTCGGGATTTTTGAATAGTACTAATATGTAGTACACATTTCAACATAAGGAAAAAGTAAAAGGGTTCAATAAAAGTCAAACCCTTTTCATAAAAGTGGTTTCCAAATAGCTTTCTATCATGATGAAATAGAAGGACAATGTATTTAACGGGGGCTGTCTGTTCTAAACGCTTGTTGATTGGTGGCTAGCTGTACACACAAATGAATTATTTATTGAAAAGTTACACTGTGCCACAACTCATTTTAATGGGTTTCAGTTAACGTCCTGGACGGTTGCGTTAATGTGCCTTGATAAAGTTCTTGTGTTCATTTTCCACATTACCACCCCGTCGATGCTTATTCATGTACTTACTACTTTAATGCCCACATTTTTGTTTAATTAATACCGTCATATAAAATAGGTCGCGCTTAGTTGGTGGCATTCAGGAGTTGTGTAATGCTCCTTTCTCTGAGAAATCGTGTACAAGCTGGCTACCGAACAAGATTGAAAGATGAATAACACGAGATCATTGGATTTCAAATGACGGTTTCTGTACCCCTCGAACTGACCATTCTAATTCCAACGAATCGTCCCCACTGAAAGTTTTCGATAAACGAAACTGAATCAACTAGCGGGTCGTTTTGTTATCCCAGTCGTCATTGTATTGGTTTTCCTCACAAGGCATCTTTCCTTTTATGGTTTGGAGGTCTCACGTAGCGTACTATCACCAACTTCTACTTGGTGAACGTCATGGCGGATTGATTTGTGCGCTGCATCTTGCCACCTCTGTACGACAGCAATAAACCATCGCCTCTTCAAGGACACATTCCTTTCAAAATTGAAGATACTGCTTATTCATATTTTCTCAACATGGTCGCCTGGTGGTATAGTTGGAGAATACAGGGGTACGTTGGAGCGTTGTTAGCCGTAATGGATCCACTCCAGCAAATCGACTGCAGAGTCAATTCTCGCACTCTATTATTATCTTTGCCCTATGGATTTTCAGCATTCACTGAGTTGCATTACTACACCTATGTACGGCAAAACTATTACAGTCTGCTTTAAAGGCCTGATATTCATATTGAATCCAGTTGGGTTCCTCGAAGAATGAGGATCGATGGTGAATTATACCGTGGTAGCCAAGAAGCACACGTTGTGTAACGCTTTGCAGTAATAAACAGATAGGAGATCCAATTTCAGTCGGCTCGCGTCTTTGGGAGAGGATGGTACATCATAAAGAAGAGAATACCTTTGGTCAAATACCCATTAGAGTTTGATGGCGAAACTCCAAAGGGTGGTTCTTGGAAAAGCTCATGCTTCCATACGACGGCTGTGATAATGTGAGGTCCAGGTGTTTTTGAACTACTTAGCTTTTTAACAAACCTGTGAGTTCCCATAGTAAAGTGATGGGAGCTAATCAGAAAATTAAAGTTATAACGGAGAATTAAGTTATACAGGCTGATGGTCATATCGACAAGAAGTCCTTTTAAGTGATAACCGGTGTTCAAGACGTTTCTCAGAAGTTGCCAAAGGATCTTCGAGGATAACCCTCCTGTGCCGCCTGCTGAGATCTTTATGGGGTGCTATCCCATCCACTCTACGCATAACCGCTCTGGCTCTGGTCACAGCGCTGTTGAATATGCTGCCCCCAGCATTGTGCAATAGCTCTCACACAGAAAGAACTGGATACCCCCCACAGTACTCACGAGACCATGAGGACCATTATTGGCTGCCTCCGTCCCACCCCATCCGAGTTTCTACCATTGCTTTCACGCATCTGCACTGTAGGTCTTAGGAGAGACACAATCACACACATAAAATGGTGAATATAGGCTCTGTGGAAACAAGCACTTGTGAGCATAAACTGTCAAAGAAATTACACCAGCTCGGCAGACGAAGACTGCGCTCTCGTCGACCTTTCTGCGACCACGATGCTTTGCTAAAACGCTCTAGCTCGCCATTCATCATCTTACACGACATGAAAACGTTGCCTGGCTAGATACCCCAAAACCAGACCCAAATTCACTATCACACCTAGGACAGAACTCCCTCATGGTAGCAAATTCCTCCCTTAAGGAATGGATCACATTGAACAGATTTGCGCAGGAGTCGGTCGTTTAAACAGCAGTATGACCAATAGGGGCTGCAAACAATCTACAGATTGCCAATATGTTGCTCTCCATCACAGACTGGGAATCACATTCTCAATGAGTTGAGTGCCATACATTTCGTCTTACTGTGCATATAGACTTAGCAACCCAACCGTGAGCGGCCACAAATTCAACACATTTATTAGCTGCTGCCTCATACGTAAGAAGAAGGAGCTATAACCTTCGCCAGGCCACCTGGTTCACGGGGTCTTTCCTTTGGACCCTTTTGTTTGGCCTGTCTTCATAAGTAAGGGGTCTTTCCCTTGGACCTTGTTCCCTGTCTTCTTAAGTACTGGGATGATGATAGAGTTTTCAAAGTGTGAGGGAAATATGCCTGTCAAACGCTTTTGATATGGGTAAAAAAGAGAAATAAACCCCTCAAAGAGGGATGGAAAAGCACCAGACGTTCTTGTGACATGCTTCCGTGTGAGGACGAAAAACTCATAGGAAAAAATTGGACCGTGTTCGGGTCACCCACACATTTTAAGGGTTCATTTTGTTGCCACAACTCCGGGAATAAGTAAAAAAGGAAAGAGCGAGACCGCAAATGGCTAAGGATTTCACACAACTAAATAAAATCCCTATAGACGTTTGACAAAATGACCTTAATTAAAACATTAATTATTGGTCTATAAAGCGAATGGTTTTCAAAACTGGATTTATTTAATTCTAGCCATATATCTGGACGACAAGAATGGATGAAAGCTGAATTTTGAGCTACAGAGCCTCGAAGATTTGTTTTTTTCAAAATTACACTTCCCACACCTACTTTGAAATTGTACTAGAAGTTAGAATTGCACTTTCCAAAAACCAGACAGTCTAAAAATGAGCATATAGTGTTGTTACTAGTAAACATGATAATTTAACATTATATTAACGACACAACTATCAAATTTTTGTCTCCTTAGTGGGAAAGGGTTAGATTTCAGACGCAACACAGTGTTGGCTCGACGTGTCTTCTGGCTACATCGCGCTTATTTAGGGTGTGGGTCCCTGAGAGCACGTGTGGTCAGTGGAAAAAGCGCGAGCAAAGGTGTTAAAATAGTAGTTCGGCCTCACTGTGAATCACAAAACGTGTTTTGTTGTCCCTGGTCCAAGACTACTTAATCTCATTTGCCTTGTCGACCAAGCGAATTCTTGGGAGCTGCTATGGGGAATATATGATCTAAAGTGCTGATAGGCATATGTGCGCTTGTAAGGCACGTTTTTATGATTGTTGACGTTTCTCTCCTTTTAAGGCGACCGTAATAATAATTGGCAACAGTGCTTTGAGCCTGTTAAGGGGATTTAGCGTATATAAAAAACTGGCTAGCTATTATTAGTGTGCAATACGATATACATATTTACACCTTTTCAGTGTTACATTCTTTTCACATAAAATGGAGGTTATTCCTACATATACTATGCTTGGTGTTAGGCTCGAAGGAAAGCTAAAATCTCGTGTTTGGGAATTGTCATCCAAAGAGTAGTCTCAGCTGGCATAGTCAGACTGAGAATACAAGCTACAAAGCATCGGTTATCCTTAAATTCGACAGAAGAACTTTTATTCGGTTCAAAGACCGTCAAGGATAATTTATTTTACCCATTTCAGGCCGCATTTAGGGAAGTATGGTTGGGTGCATGCAAACCACATACAGCCAAAAATTTCTTAGCGTGAAAAAGTGAAGGAGACGTTGCAGCTCGCTTGGGTGTGTGATTTTTCAAGAAAGAGCAGTGTCAACAAGATGTGGACCAAGGTGGGCTGGACGTCACTGGACGACAGGCGTGAATCATCTCAACTCACTTATACAAGATATTATGGTATTGTCTATATACAACCTGAAACCTTGCAACTAAAAAGTGGTGCCAAGGAGGGTGCAAATAATCACTAATTCAAGAAATTACTGCTAAAACCAACAAATCCTTTTCCAAGACCTGTGAGAAAATGGACTAAAACTGCACAGATGTAATTAATGCGCCGACCATATCAATTTAGAAGCATGATTGGAATTAATTTAGCACTCTCAACCTCTTTGTTAGACTATACATGGATGTATTGCAAGAGGGATAACCACCCAGGGAGGGAGGAAGAGGCGGAGGAGGGAGGGAGGGAGGGAGGGGGGAGGGAAGGAAGGAAGGAAGGAAGGAAGGAAAGGTAAGGAAGGAAAGGAAGAAGGCAAGGAGGAAGGAAGGAGGAAGGAAGGAAGGAAGGAAGGAAGGAAGGAAGGAAGGAAGGAAGGAAGGAGGAAAAGGGAAGGAAGGCAGGAAGGAAGGAAGGAAGGAAGGACGGAAGGTTTAAAAATACTATGCTTGGGAAATTGTCATCGGAAAGTAGTCTCAGTGGAATCGTCAGCCTGAGAATGCAGCCGACAAAAGCCATCGTGTTTCCTTAAGTTCAATGACAATAAAATTTCTATTCTGCTTCAAAAACTCAAGGATAAAATGTATTTTACCCTGCCAGGCGCATTTAGACTATGGTTGTGTTGCATGCAACCCATATACAGCCAAAAATACTTCTTCGCTTGAAAAAGTGCAGAGACGTGAAGGCTCGCTTTGTGTGTGGTGGATTTCAGAAAGGAGCAGGTATTCCTAAGAGTGACCAAGGTGCGGCTGGACGTTCACTGGAAGACAGGCGTGAATCATCTCAATCACCTATTTCTTCAAGATTATTAATGGTATTGTCTAATACAAACTGAAACCTTGCAACTAAAAAGTGATAGACCAAGGAAGGGGAAAAGAATCACCAATTCAAGAAATTATTGCTAAACCAATGTTACATCAAATCCTTCTTCAAGAACTGTGAGAAAATGGACTAAACGGCCACAAGATGTCACAATGCGCCGAAACCAGACTCAATTCAAATCATGCGTTGAATTAATTAGCCACTTTGCAAACTCTTGTTAGACCACCAAGATGAGAGTAAGTAGCACGTAAGGTAAAAATAAAGACTCCTGCAAGGGACCATCGTTTATATTTTAACTGCGGACAGGCTGCCCCACGGGGGGGGGGGGGGGAGACTCACACAAAAGATCATTATCGTGGCGAGTTACATAGATGGAATATACGTTTGTTTTGTACTACTACTCCACAATGACCAAATTTCATACACTCAAAGTGCTTAATTAGTAAAATATAAAAACTATTACGACGTATTTGCAAAACAGTTTCAATTGTCCTCATCACATAACCACGTTATTTATATCGTAAACTCTATTTCTGCGAGGCTTTTATAGCAGAGTTCTTTATTTTTAAGTATTCGCCGTTGCACATAGTGACGTATTGTACGAACGTACGTATCTTTAAGTTCAAGGTTAGAGTTGCTATTGTCGTTTCACTTTTGAATAGTGACGTATTGCGCCGTCACATAACAACGTATATTGCGACGAATTTGCTGTTCCACGTTGAAAATTGCTGTTTTGTCGTTTTCACAAAAAGTACGTATTGTATAACATTTGGTTTAGATTTAATTGCAAATTCTTAGTAAATATAGGTTGAGTGCAGACGTATTTGCGATTTTCCACGAGGGTTTTAATTGAACTATGTTTTAATGTCAAATTTAAAAATCGCCAAAATTCTTGAAGTCGTTTTTCTTCGAAATGCGTATTTTGCAAAACGTCAGCGGGGATGTGCTTATTCTATTAAGCCGCATGCATGGCCTTGTTTGGTGTATCCTTGATTTAAGATATTCATGAGTTAAGTGACTTTAATATTTGATCCTTTATAGAAAGTTCATGCTAGACCTAAATTCCGTGCATATTAACGATAACCCTTTGGTGTTTGCGTGTTTGCACTCGTAAAGGGAAGGTAAGAGCGTCTTTAAAAACGTTGATGAATGTATCATTCGAAAGACAATGGCACGTACTTGATGTATGTCGGCCTTGAATGAAATAGGAAATACGAAATAGGCGGACATAATAGTTTTGGTTATTCAACACAGGGAGTTTGGGGCATGGCAAGAAGGATTAAATAAAAGCCCAACTCATTTTAATGGGTTTCAGTTAACGTCTGGAAAGGTTGCGTAATTGTGCCTTGGATGAAATTTCTTGGGTTCATTTTCCACATTACACAGGTTCGATGCTTATTCATGTTATCTTTACTACTTTCTGCCCAATGTTGGTTTAATTAAATAACGTATAAAAAATGTAGAGCTTTAGTTGGTGCTTAAGGAGTTTGTGTTAATGCTACTTTTCTCCTGAGCAAATACGTGTACCAAGCTGGCTACCGAAAGATTGAAGATGGAAAACACGAGATCATTGATCTTTCAAATGCCGGGGAGGAATTTAAGAGTCTACTTAAGAAGGTCCTAGGACTCTAGGTTTTCGGAGACTGGGCGTCACGACGCCCAGTCTCCGAAATCTTTAATCGGATTCAGAATGTGATGTCCTAGGACAAAGAGCTTATGAAAACTAAAAGTTAAAAACTTTTACTTAGTGCGACCCGGACTCTGTATTTAGGGGGACTTTCAAATTCCTTACAACTATCGCAAAATTCAAGGTCATCTCAGGAAGCGTCGCTTAGGACCCTGTGAATATGGCGCCAAGGTCCTTAGGCCATGTTTGGGTTACTGGGAGGTGTGTACCAGGACCTAACCTGAAGCTTGGTAGTCATAGGACCCAGTGGTACTGGACGCAGTGTCCCCGATCCTAAAACTGTGAGGTGTAGGTCTAGACCTGTTGGTACGTTATATAGGGTCCCAAGCCTACAGACTGCTACTCGCACTTTAATTGAAAGGTACTTGGTTACTTAAAAGAGGCCGAATCCGAGCAGTCGGCTGTGGCGTAGGGTGCAGATCTTAGACTACCAGGTCTGTAATGTATATGTGTATGTATCGTTGTTAAAATTGAATTCTGTGTGATTGTGTAAGTAAGGTTCGAGTCCTGGTTGCACACCTTTAATAGTCAATGAGTTTAGATTATTTATTAATTTTAATTTTGAATTTATTTAACTTTAATTTTATTACATTATTTTTTTCAATATTAGTGATTTTACTAGTTCTCTTTTGATGAAATTTAATTTTATTACTTGGCTTTCAATTTTTTTAAAATTAAACTCCTTCTTTTTATAAATTTTGATATTTAACATACACTGTCTGAACAAGATAATAAACATAAATATCGATTTTTAAATAGTGATTAACGTGTCTGTATGGTAAAATTATTTAGATACGATATTAAAACGCACAAATATGGACATCTTAAAACAAGCTGTTGATTTGTAATACCAGGGTTAATAAAATGAAGCATGAAGTAATCAATGTAATGTTTAGTGCTGCTCACTCATTAACATCTTCGCGTGTTCAAATAATTTAACATGGTAAAATTGAACATTTATAAGTGTTAACATCTTTAACGTATTACGTGCTGCTCTCCATAAATGACTAGAGTTTTAATGTATTAGCACTTGTTGTGCAGGTGTATTATAAAAAAGCACATGTGACAAAATGGCGTTCGCTAGAAAGTGTAGAGTGAAAAAAAGTATAGGTATTATACTACTAACTAAGACTCAAATATCTTGGTGTATAGGAGCACGCGTTTTTTCCACTTTCATCTGCAACTGCTTTAAAATGTCTCAGAATGTGTAGTTACATTTTTCGTTAAGTTGGATGTATTTTCATAATTGGCTATTAAATTGCATCGTTTTATAAAACTAGATCCGAGGCAATTTATAATTAATTTCACCTCGATGCCCCCGCTTTCAGCTTGTACCGACTATTGAGTTAATTCTCGTGTTGGGCATTTCGATGCGCTTTAGTTTAATAGATATAACTAAAACTTCGTGTTACCGTATATTGAAAATTGGTGTTTTGGCGAAATTAGCTTGTACTTTAGCGTAATTCTTGTATTTCCTCTATAAAGTTTTATAAAAAAAAAAAAAACATGGCCAAGTTGCTATTTTTCCACACACTATTGTGTGTGTTGAGGTTGCTTAACGTTTGGTTTACGTGTTCTTGCTTGATTAAGTCAAGTCGCGTGGGCTTTACAACTCATGATGGTTTCTGTAATGTCCGGGTGTCATGTGTTCAGGATGTCTAGGTAAGTGAGCTGTTCTAAATAAATAAAAGATCTCTGCTTGGAAGTCCAAACATACTTATTGCACTATTGTCCTGATACTAACATAAAGGGCTCTTCAGCGGGTCCGTCTTTCTCTAGTTTGGTTGACACGTTTGACAGATCGGGGTATAATTCCTTGTTGATGATGTGTTGTTGCAATCGTGTTGGTTGTTGAAGGCAGCTCTGCCATTCTAGTGAAGGTGCTATCTGGAAGGTATCAGAGATCTTTTATTTCCATCGACTGACTACTAGCGAGATAAGGGGATTTTCAAACACTATTTTCTACAGAATTCAAACTAGAATTTGACAGGCAAATGAGTTGCACCCTGGTGATTAACATGTTGCCTGACGATCTGGCTTTGAGAGTTTCTGTCTTGGAGCCGTAATAAAAAAAAATAATACGTAATTTCACATAGGTTAGTTTTTCCATCAGGTGTGATCTCTTATAGCCTTTGTTCGATTGAATTCTAAGTAAGGTCTGGGGTACCATATGCTTAACATTTTTCATTTACCTCTAGGGTGTTATCAAAGCTTTCTTGAAATATATGAATGTAATTATGGCAAATAGGCCATGTTGCAAAAAATAAGAATCATTCCGTGTAGATCTTCGCACAATCAATCTTCAGCTGTATTCAGTCCTCCTTTTATTCTACAGGTTCTTTTCTTATACAGGTCTTTAGTCTTCTACATGTCCTAGAGAATCTTTACGGTCTTGCGCTCATCCTGGTCGAGTGGAAACTCTCTCGTATTGAGATTATATGCATTGTAGTTGGGATCATTTTTATCCAGTAGCATTAGGGGATTTCTAAAACCACAAGTGGCTTGTACAGGTTCTAGCTTTTCTTATTGGGCTATTCCTTTAAGGCGCCGTTTCTTGAATTTTTTTTTCTAGTTCTGACATATTTGCGGTTTTTGCGTGTGTTGCTCTTCTACATTCAGCAAAATCGTCAAGTATATATATATATATCCATTACCATGGCATCCAATTCCAGTATTGTACCGGTCATACTTTCCTCATCTTATGACATCATAGTGACGTCATATCCTGGATGTTATAGTAGTGTGATGCAATTTGCAAGTAGAAAGAAGACCATCTAAGCTTACCAGTCGGTACCAAATTTTTTGAAGTATTTGGATGTTTTTCAGGAAACTCCAGGGGGGCTGGTGACCTCATCCCAAAAAAAGGGCTCAGATAGACGAGGGATAAACTTGTGCATGTTTCTCGTCAAACTGACTTGGTTGATACAAATCATGATTGAAGTGTTCTCTTTTCGTCTCCCTAAATGGAATCAAAGTTTCTCATATTTGTCTGTCGAAGATACATTAGCATCTTCTAGAGGTGGAGGTTGCGTACATCAATTATAGACCGCTCTTGGAGGTCATTCCAATCTCTGTGCAGACGCCAATCATGTCGAGTCGTCAGCGCATTTTGTTTTACCCGAGACTACATAACCCGTGTAAAGACCACGCTATGGTATGAGCCCAAACTGAGAGAAAAGCGGCGAGCCTCTATAGTCTATATCAGGAAGCTGCTCCTCCATTCCTTTCGTTTTAATGTGTAGTCCAGCTGATACTGCTTATCTCCAGAGCTTTTCCCATTTTCATGTGGAAGTATGTGCTTGCATTGATGAGCTGTGTTTACCTGCAAAATCAACATTGTTTATATTTTCTCGTTTCTTTTTGATCGCGGCGAGCGATCTTTGCATCTTCAGTCCTATCCTGGCGTTGCAATCTACTAACATACGTAACATAGTTCTTTGCTAGAATGGATTCAATGGCTATTGTAGTGAGAATATGCAATCTCTTCTGCCATGTTGGGCGACAGATCACAGTTGGAGCGAGGATTCATGGATAATGCTATGAGGAGGATACGTCCAGGTGGGGACCTTTACAATTGATAACGAGTTGAATTGCCCTCGAGGTAAGCAGTTTTCCTATTTATCTAGTGCTACTTCCACTTGTGCTAGTGGTTCCAACTGCAGTTCGTCTGGTACGAGTTCAATCGCAGTATTTCATGGCCGATGTGCATCGTAATATTGTACGAGGTTGCATGTAAATGTTAGCAATTCGCCTAACTAGTAATGGACCATGTGGAAAATGGACGTGTGGGAAAAACGGCATTGTAACCAAAGGGTTGTTAGACCAAAGGCAAGGAGCCCAATGAACTTAGTCCACTGGCGATTGGACAACAATTGCCAAAATGATGTCCAAATGGCTACTGAGACCAAAATTATTAAAAAACGTAAATGTCTAGATTTAGTTCCTAACATGCGTCATTAATTAAAATACATCGTTACGAATAATATTACCCTTGATGTCTTTCCAACAAACAAATTGAATCTAAAATAAAAATGAGGCTTCATTTAAACTTTGTTTCACAATCGTCTGTAACAAACTTTGCAGAGTGCTCATCAATATACAAGGTTTCATTATAAAGTAAACTTGAAAAAATGAGATTAACACTCGGAACATAGCCATATTATCTTGTATAATGTAAATTTCGCTAATAAATACCATAGATAACTAGGCCTCGATTGTGCTTTAGAAAGCAACGAGTATATCTTGCGGTGACTACTTGCACTACTGTCACATGAACCTTTGACCCCAATCTTAGGTACACATTATAAGGGTTTTGGTCAAGCAATTCTTCTGACCAAGTCTAGTGGATATAGCAATGATTTGAGCAGAAGAAAAGAAACAGCCAAAAGGAGGTGTAGAAGCGACTTCTGACCTGAATGGACCCCTACGGACCTTTGACCCCAAATCTGTAAACACTCATATGGGCCTGGGTTTCCGCGGGGCAGTCTTCGACCAAGTCTAGTGTTATGCAATTGATTTGTGGCAGAGAAACAGCAAAAAGGAGGGTAAGAGCCACCTGACCTACTACCCCTGTTGGACCTTTGACCCCAATCTGCACACATGCTGTGGCTCGGTGGTTATTCTGAAGAAGTCTGGTCAAGATAACGTTAACTGTGGAACCGCTAGTAGCATTTTGAAATATTAGAGGGATTAGAGAGACTACCCCTTTTTGGCCCCTAAATGACTTTGGATTCAAAATCTGTGAACAAGCCATATGGCAGGCATCTGGCAATCACTGTGACCGAATGGCCATGGGATGCACATGCGAACTGTGGGAGAATAGGGAAAAGGGTGTTAGCGCGACATTGACCGCTGTTGACCCTAATGGACCCTATGCAGACTGTGAACACCCTATGTGAACCTTGGGTCAGGGATTCTTGTGACAATTCTCGTTGCCTCTGATCAAGGCGTCTGGCACTAGTAGCATTTGACTCAGGTACAGAAGAAAGAAAGCAGAACTAGAGCTAATTGGCGCTCTTGCAAGAGCCGACGTTGGCGGTTTGTGACCGTTGATTCGAAAATATTGGTCGGCATGAAGAGGTCCACAAAGGACATCTGCATATCTGAAAGTGAAAAAGTCACTGTACTATGTTTTGAGTTTGAGATAAATTTTTTTTTGAATATTTTAGAATATTTTTGGTTTGTTTGACCAAAAGTTCCCACCTTAATGACCTTTACCCCCCATGCCGAGCACAACGTTTGGGAAGGGTCTTAAGCTGCTTAATATATATGATTCACCGTGACCATCAACGTTGCATTATAGATTGAAGATTTTTTGAAAATTTTTCACATTAAGCCCGGAAGTGCCCCCTTAATGACCAAAATTTGACCTCTCGACCCATACATTTTCTGAAGGGTCTCACGCTGCTCATATGCATGAGTCACGTTACCATTCCATGTAAACTGGATGGAGGGAGATAGAGTTTAAAAAAACAAATCACACTTTTTGACCCCTGTTGACCCCTACGGACTCTGGCCCCAAACAAAGCACACTGCAATATAGCTTGTTGGCCAGTCATTACTTACTCTGGCGAGTTAGGTCATTAGAGGTCGAGCCGTTAAGGAGGAGTAGTGGTTTGTAAGAATGAATAAATAAGAAAGAACTATACCTGGGAACTATCTAATTTTACAAGACGGCCGTATTGGAATGGATGGTGATCCCCTTAATGCCCCCCTTGAGGTGACTTGACCTTTGGACCCCTGTAACTTCATATTCACCAATAATGTCACAAATGTCAGTAAATGTATTTTACGTGTTAACGTAGGGAATTGACCTTTTCACCCTATAACGTGACACCTGGGTCACAGATGGAGTCAACTGTACTTGTGCTGTAGTTATGATGCCACACGGATTATCCGTGGACAAATTTCAGCTCAATCGGGAGCCTTGGTTTTGTAGATTTTGACCTTTTGACCTTGAACTTTGCCTTTGGGGTCGAGACTATTATAGACTCTTTTACCATTAATGTTACAACACTGTAGCAATAACGGGCCTTATCTTCTCTATAGGCTGAGAATAGCCAATTTGGTTTTATTTTTAGCATTTTTTTACCAAACCAATTTATCATTTGACCCCCCTTAATGACCTTTTATATTACCCAATATGAAAAAACACATATCAACCGCAAAAATGCATTGTTCCAATTTAATTAAAAAAATCTATTATGCTTAGTTCTGGAGATAAAAATTCTTGAAGTTTTCAGAGCCGAAAACCTGAAATGACCTTAATAATGACGTGTTGACCCCAAAAATAAAATACCTGACATACCATCAGGTAACACTAATGCTATCTGAAGTTATGTCACTCTACTATGTTTACATATTTGAAAATAAAAGTTTTGCATATATTTGGTTGTGACCGAAGTTACCCTTAATGAACTTGACCCTGCCGAGCACAACGTTGTGAAGGGTCTTAAGATGACTTCTATGTATGGTCTCATATAGCAGATAGCTATTTTTGAGATTTTTGAAAGATTTTTCACATTTATGACCGGAAGTTCCTAATAGCCAAATTGAACCTCTAGACCCATAAAACTTTGTGAAGGGGCCAGAGCTGCTTCAAATGCATGAGTCACGTTTACCTTGCATGTAAACTGTAGGAGGGATACGTTAAGAAAATCCACTTTTGACCCCTGTACACCTAGATGACCACGATAGGGGTCAAAGTCATTGTCATAAATGGAGGGATCAGCGGTAATATGGTCAGTCTGGTCAGACTACGTCAAAACATGACAAAACCAGAAGCAGCATTTGAAATGTTGCCGAGAAGAGAAGAAACAAGACCCGGGGACAGATCTAATTTTAAAGACGGCGGTATTGGGAATGGATGGTGATCCCCTTAATGACCCAGGAGGTGACTTGACTTTGAACCCTGCTAAACGGCACCAATATGTGCACCAAATGTCATATAAATGTATTCTACGTGTTAACAACTTTACAAGGTCAATACTTATTGAGTTTCAACTAAATCAAAGCAGTCAGGGATTTGACCTTTGCACCTCTATAACGGGACCCCTGGGTCACGAATAGGATCGACATGTAATTTGTCTGTATTTACGATATCCGAGGATTATCCTGTCAAATTCAGTTCAATCGGAGTTTGCTTGATATATTGTGACCTTTGACCTGAACTTTGACCTTGGGGTCCAGACTATCATAGACCTGTCTACTATAATGTTACCATCCACTTAGTAAAGAACGGGCTGTATCTGTCCTATATAGGCTGAGATAAATCCAATTTGGTCTTATTTTAATTTTTGGCAAAATTGACTTTTGACACATAATGGACCTGTGATCCGTATCAAAAAAACCTCGTTTACACAACAAAAATTGAGTTTTCTATGCAAATAAAAAAATTCTACAGCTTAGTTATGGAGATAAAAACTTCTTAAAATTATTACTTAAAAACCGGAAATGTACCTTAAAGACTTTGGACTCCAAAAATTAAAAATACACTTGCATAAAGCAGGTAACATGAATGCATATTCTTGCAAGTAGCAATGTACTATGTTTGGTTTGAGATAATACTTTTGAATTTTGGCATATTTTTGGTTTTGACCGGAAGATCCCCCTTAATGACTTGACCCCCATTCGAGCAACAGCGTTGGTGAAGGTCGTAAGCTGTCCGTATGGAGGAGTCATGTGACCCTGAGGCAATGTTGCATGAGCAAGATAGCTATTTGAAGATTTTTGAAGATTTTCACATTAAGACCGGGAAGTGCCCCCTTAATGACCCCAGAGTGACCCTCTCGACCCATCACTTTTGTGAAGGGTCCTAAGTTGCTTCACATGCATGAGTCACGTTACCATGCAAGTAAAACTGTTTAGGAGGAGATACAAGTTTTAAAAAAACACACTTTTGACCCCTTGTGACCCTTTGTGACCCAATAGGGGTCAAGTCATAGACATAAAGGGAAGACGCAGTGTCATTTGGTGGAGTCTAGTAGTTAGATACGTCAAACCATGGTTATGAACTAGACGCGAATAATTGAGTGTTGCCAGAAGAAGAAAGAATCAGAAGAAGAAAGACCCATCAAAAACAGAACAAGACGGCTGAAGGCCGTCTGTAAGAAAGAAAGAAAAGCAAGAAAACAATAAGTTAGGCGAAAGCCTCCTAACTTAAAACTTAAGAGAAAGAAAGGAAATCGAGAGACGGCAATCTATCATGCGGCTGCTGCACCGCATTGATATAATTAAATACTGCACTTGCGTTACGAGGAGTTAGCATCAGTCTAAAACAACAAAGTTTCTATTCAAAAATCTCAAAAAATATTTTTGAAAATTTATATGTACTTTAACGCTTTGAAACTTGGTAAGCGTGTAAAGGTTGATGTTGGCAGTACCATTTTCACTATTTTGTTTTGTAAAACTGATTAGAAATACAACTTCCGTCGCTATGTTATAGACCCGACAGACATATTTTTTTATAACATGGAAATACTGAAAAATAAAAACGCAGAGATAAAAGAGAAATAAAAAGTGACAACACTGAAAACCATGGCCATGACGAGAATATTTGAAACCAAATTTGACCCGATTTGCGCAAAAAGAAGCAGTCCTATTGGGCTATTCCAGAAATTATCCACAACTCTCATGCATGGACATTCCCATCATAAATGTCAAAAGAAAACATGAAGAATTTCCACAATGAAAATCGTAAGAATTAGCTACCCAAGATGACTTTGTGAATTCCCACTACTTTATTGACCCAATGAAAAATATCTCATTCCCAAAGCCTATAACTGAGTAGGCCTATTTTCCTTTTCGTTCTCGTTGGTCAAACGCACTCAAAAGCTGACATGATGAAAAAATACCATGGGGATTCCTACGCTACGGCAATTCTCATCTGATTTTCAAAAAAAGCTTGGGATTCCCATAGTTATTTCGAATTTGAAATTGTCATGGGGTGGATATTTCCTGGAATAGCCTATTTTACCACCCTTAAAAACAATGTGCATCTGTACATTGATTTTAAGTTGTGTCACCCTGATACTGAATTCTGATTAAGCATCACAAAACATAATTTCAAATGCCCTTTAAAAACAATACTTCAAGGGAATTAATGGTGGCCCATTTCAAGCAACATGTTTTGTGCTGGACTGCTTGTCATTTGAAAACCAGGCTGCATGGGACACTCACCATTAGCACACACTGTCCCAGGACCCTCCAATTTTAGGGACCTGATAAAGTGTAATGTAATAAAATTTAGAGTCCCACTATTTTCAATGTCCTAGGACTCTTCTTTTTATTTACATGTAGTCCATTGGACACTGCATGTCATTACCGATAGTCCCCAGGACGCTGAGAATCAAAACTTAGTATCCATAGGACCCCTAATGTTAAACACCTATGTCCTAGGACTGGTGAATTCAACTGCCATGTGACCGCAAAACTAGTACACACACATCCCCGGACCATCAAAGGGGGGTTAGGGACGCTGAGATTTTTGTAATGTATAAAATTCAGATCCCACTATTTCAAATGTCCGAGTACTCTCCTTGTATTACCTGTAGTCCCATAGGACACCGTGTGGTTATTACCGAGTAGTCCCTAGACCTGAAATCAAACTTAGTTGTCTATAGTACTCCTAATTCAAAACATATGTTCCTAGGATTGTGAAAATCAACACCAAATTGTCCGACGGACTCTAAAATGCTAGGACTGGCTCGCTCATGACATCGTTTTCTGTACCCTCGAACTACCATGCTACTTCCAAACGATATCGTCGCTGAAAGTTTTCTGATAAACGAACTGAATCAACTAGCGGGTCGTTTTGTTATCCCATCTCATTGTATTATGGTTTCCTCAGCAATGCATCTTTCCTTTTTTATTGTTTGGCGCGTCTCACGTATGCGTACTATCACACCACCTCTACTTGGGTGGGAACGGTCGCTATTGCGATTTGATTTTGCTTGCCATCTTGCCACCTCTTTACGCCTATGCAATAAACTCATCGCCTCTTCAAGGACACATTCCTTTCAAAAGGAAAGAATACTGCTTCTCATATTTTCTCACATATGTCGCCTGGTTTGTATCTGTTGGAGGAATCACAGTGGTATCTTTGGAGCGTTTTTAGCCGTATGTTATCCACTCCAGCAACATCGAATGCAGAGTCATTCTCGCCCACTTCTATTCTTATCTTTGCCCTATGGATGTTCAGCATCTCAATGAGTGCATTACTACACTAGAGTAGGCAAAACTATTACAGCTGCTGTTAAATGGCCTTGATAATGATAAACATCCCCAGTATGCCTGCGATTCTTCAAACTGGTGTGCCAATTGGGGACAGGAGACACAGTGGCTATCTATACTGAAACCATAGAAGTCACGTCTTTCTTCGTAGCACTGATCGTAAACATTTACTTCTACGCCAGGATCATCTACCTCTTGGTTCTCGTTCCGTAGTTGGCGAAGGTTCCTCGCAACAGACGACGGCAGATTAGAAATCAAGTGGCTCGCACACTAGTTATAAACGGCATAATTTTGTTCATACAACACAGACTCCTTATAGAATCAACATGTTAATGGACTTGCAAAAAGATTTGCGGCGAGGGTTCCTGTCCACGCAAATCAGATTCCCTGTTATTTGCGAGGGGATTTCTCTTTCTGAAACTCTGCAATCAACAGTTTTTTTTTAACGCGTTCTCACTCGTTTATCGTAAAGGATTTCGTGACGCCTTTTCCTGTTTTGCTCCAAGCAGCCGTGACGAAAACCATCTCAAATCTGTATCTAACAATACCTCACAGTTTAAAACATGTAACTGACCATTTGAATTATTTAAATGGTCATGGAATCCGTTCTCCGTCTCACATTCGTGACATCGAGAAATCAAGCAGCCCCTTTTTACCGATATTGTACCAAGCGGTCCCCAGAGGATTCGCTTTCATTCACGAAGGACACGCGGAATAAGAATGAAGGATGCCCCTATAGTTTTCATTAGAACGGATGAACTTGAAACGTTTTGTGCATAAAAAGCTCGACATGCTCAAGTTACACCTTGTTGGCTGGTTTCAAAAAATCCCAACTTTTTACATAAATTCCTCCCAAAAGTCGGTTTTTTAATGTAAAATTATAATCAGCGCTTCAATGGGTAATTAAAATTTCCATAATTTGAACCCTCCCCCCCCCAAGACCACAATGCCCGCGTTGCAAGGATGTGCGCTATATTATTTAGCAACATATCTGTGAGTGGCGTTCGGTTCTTTGGGTGGAAAGACCTCATTGTTGCATTTTTTGTTTCTGGGGGGCCGAACACTAAATGATGCCAAAAACAACAACGACTTTTTACATACAACCCACACCGAGCACTATTTGGTAAGGTACCAAGGGCTCGTTCAGTACCTTGGATTAGCATATGTTTAACACAGCTGACCCATCCATGTCCTGCGTATCAAATCCATATTAATACGGGGATGTATTTGCTCAATACAATGGTGAATGAACGCTATTGAACGGAATTGTCATCCGTTAATAGCTCATCATGTATTAACTGCTCCTGATATAATAGCGCCGTCTGGCCATTGTGTTGTATTCCAAGAGTCTGCTTGGTGTAAGACGGGTACTAATCCAAATCTTAGCAGCATTTTTACTCAATAGGTATTTGGGTCTTGTTATAAAGGGCTGCCTCATGTTCCTCTTTATACTTATGAAGGACCAAAGGTCCTATAGGCGTAACTTACAAGCTCTATGACAAAGGGCAGCTAGGGGACAACATCTCTTATTTCTTCATATAGTAATAAATGGTCGTTTGAATTTGAAATGAGGCATGCTCTAAGCTTTGCTGTTTCCAGAGAGCATTGCCCCCTGAAGTTTCTCAGAATTTTCATTTTCTTATACAAGTGTATTTTGGGGATAAAAACACCTTGCGTACATGATAAAGTAGTTGTCAAACACAAACTCAAACATGACCGGTGAAATATAAAATTATGATTATTAGAGGGCCTCCTTCTCCTTATTCCGGCGTTGTCCTTTAGTTTTCGGTAAATTGAATGTTGTGTATGACAAATTAGGTACAATAGAGAATGTAGATAGTATGAAATGAATTTTGTTCTTCTGAAAATTTCTTGGTTCATAGATCATTTAAGATGGAAGGGGTTAACCCGTTAAAGGCCGACTCAGAGATTTCCCGATGAAAGGCCGCGTACTATTTTCAAAACAAATCGTGTTTTTGCATATTGCCGAAGGCTTGGTCCATATACTAATCATTGTGTAAAATTAACTAAGCGCAAATCGAAGTCCTTCATAGGCCTATAGAAAATCACAACTTTATTATCAAATTCCTGATCCGGAACTTATTGTTATACGCGGTATCCTAGGCACGGTAGATACTGTGCCATAAATGTTAACTGCCATAAAAACGGAAAAGATCCGATCATATCTTACTTGGAATTAAGCTTTTAAGATGATGATTTTTAAATAGACCCTCCTAGGGTCTTGGTATTCCAAACGACTGGTAATGGAGACTAATCTCCCACTGAGTCAAGTGGTATTTTGAATTTTGTTAATTTGGACAAGGTTGGTTCGTATGAGGGCGTATAGGCGGCCATTGGGGCAAAAAGGTTGGCAGAGCAGTATTAAAAGGACCGATGCTCAAGGGTGCAGGGAGGGCCCAGCATGTTTTTTTTAGGATTTTATTTTTTTAATTTGTTTTGGAATACATTGGATGCAACGTGTTGGTGAAGGCAATTCCAAATAAATAAATAAGTTGATTTTATGTTAAATGGAACCTACTGTGCCCTAAATCCGAAGAAGAGCCGAGACTGTGGGACCCGTCAATTTTTTAATCACTAACAAAAAGTTATATTTTAAAAATCTCTTAGTCCGCCTTTAAAGGTGAACTTTAAGACCATTTTAGACAAACATTATGCAAAATTAGTCGACATGCAAATGTGTTGTATGTCGTATTGGTACACATGTTCCCTAGTCTTCGAAAACGATGTCATTTCACTTAGGGTACCATGGTAACTGAGAAAAGCCTGTGATTGGCTAAACACGAGAACAATAGAGCTGCTTAACGAAAACTCGCATTTGCACCATAGGTGATATCCATGCAATACGCAAAAAAAATATGAAAATTGATTTTTTTGATATGGTTTTTGCTATGGTAACCGTGAATCGACCAATCAGATAATTTTGATTCATAATTAAAAAAAGGTCAAACACCATTGCTTAGCAATGGGGCTTGAGCTATTTGGCCCCTACTTTGGTAAATCAGCATTTAAAACCGTCAAACTATTCCTGATTTTAATCCTACGAGCTCCGTCAATTTGACTCCTGCGCACTCTTTGTCTAGATCACACCTCCTTAAGGCACCATTTGCAGCACTTAAGAATCACTTTAGAATTTGACCCCTGTACAAACTTTACCCCCTTATTTCTCAAATAGCACACGGGGGTTCTTGGGGACTTTTGATATGTTACTCCTTACAACCAGGAAACTATCCTAAAAAATCAGCTTATACGTATTTATTTCCGGGTGTTTTTCTATATATCTTGGACTATAGGAGAAAAGGACCTACAACGCGAAATCCACAAATTATCTTGTCGAATTACCAATAATTCATCTCGACAAAAGCCAGGCACTCGATTTGTATAGTTATGCATACACCAGGAAGGTCTGTGATCTTATCTCTTTGCCGCGATCGATGCAGTGACAGCGGTCCTTACTGAAGAACTGTCCACAAAACTTTGTACTTTACCGGATGATGTGATCCTTGGCTACGGTTTTTCTTTTTGAAAGTGCGTAGAACACTCAGTTTCCATGGATTTGTTGAAAGTTGATGTCAAATAGTTAAGAGTGAGTGATATAAAAGTTCAGGGTATCTTGTAACACAATGTAGGGCATCTTGTAACACAATGTAATGTAATTTGTGCCCAATCGTGCCCCTTCATGTAATTTTAGCTTAGAACCCAACAAATTGTAGTAGTTTTAACCTCCGGTTAATAATTAAGAAGCCAGTTAAGGAATTAAGAATTGGTGTTGTAAAAGTTCAATGTGCCCTGTAATACCTGAATTTGTGCTCAGGTGTGTCCTTCATGTAATTTTTGCTAAAAACCACCAAATTGTAGTAGTTTTAACTTTCGGTTACATTAAATGTTGTTGTTGTAGCTGTTTGTTAGCCAACGTGTGGTTGGTATCATGAGTGATGGCTAATACGAGATTCTTGCCCAAAACCTGTTCCACGAGTATATTTTCAACTCGAAAAAAGGTAAAGAAAAAAAGAAGGGAATAGAAGGAAAAAGAAGAAAGAACAAAGAAAAAACAGAAGAAATGAAGTAAAGAGAGGAATGGCGAATATTGTCAGCTTTGACGGACACCTAAATGAAAGATATTTTCTATGAAGGCTAACAAGAATTGTACTTCCTGCTTTCAATGTGCGAGGAAATATTGATTTTCGGGGAAATTTGTCATTATTATTATGTTTGATATCTGGCTAGATAGCCTGGAGTTAATATATTGATTGACTCATCAAAGTACCACTTTTCAAAAATTAAACAACAGACACTATGAAATATTCGCATAATAGTTAAAGAGACGCTGGCACATTTGAAAAATAGAGCGCACACACGAGTTCAAAATTCATATTTTTGCATGGTTGTAAAGCTTTTACATACATTATTCCTCACCTGGAATGATTAAAACCAAATCCTTATGGGTAAACAGAATGATTTTTATAATTAATGTCGCCGGCGACATTTATTCAGCAGAAGACGGAAATGGCTCTTTACTGCGTTTACGCAAAGAAATACATCAACTAGGTATGATTTGTGAGATTCAAACATATTTGAATCGTCTTTTTTAAAAAAAAAAACCAGACCACTCTTAAATAACTTCTCCAAGGATAACCTTAAACTGTTTTGAAACTAAACGTTGAAGATTGAACATACTTTATTGAAGTTTTATTATTTTTTTTCTCCTGGAAATGGCAAATACACGCAAGTGTCGAAAACAAAAACATGTGCGCTTGGCCGGATTTGAACCGGCAACTAGCACGGCGCTCTTGCCAATTGAGCTAACAAAGCCAGGGTTGAAAGAGGAGCGATAGATTTTGATCTATAGGTATTACTTATATTAATCGCTACGACCAGACGAATGAGTAACTTTAAAAACAATATTATAACAGTTTGAAATTTTAACACCTGTACAAGCGTTTCCTTCCCTGGAAATAAAAGACGTAACTTTACTTTGGCCGCCGTTTTTTTCCATTGAGAGAGAGAGTTGTACTTAGTTGCAGATATCACAAGGATTATATTGGTATCATGTTATCCCTATGACCAAAGTATAAGTTACGTCTTTCCGGCGGTCAACTCTCAGTTTGTTTCCTTAATAGTGTTGGTTATGTTGTGTTTTATTTAATTGTTTGCTTGTGCATTATAAAATGTTTCGTTATTAGGTGCAATTTTGAGGTAATTTGAGAAAAGGAGGCGAATTACAGTAATATTTATTTATTATAAGGAAAAATATTTAAATGAAAGATAGAAATGGGGCGACTAAATTTTCACCGGCGTATGTTATTTTAAAGTAATGCGAGAAAGTAAGGCAAATTCAGTATCATTTATTTATGTTGTGGGTTTAATTTTCAAAGGAAGCGGAAAGCGGCAGCGAATTATTTTTCAATGGTTCGTGTTATTTTCTAAAGTAATATTAGAAATAGAAAAATATTCGATATCATTCGTGATGTATAATAGGGAATCAATGTTCAAATGGATGAGGAGGGAAAGGTAGCGAGTAAAGCTTCCATGTAATATTAATAAAAAAATATAAAAGCTACACCAGAAATGGCGGTGCATTCAGTATCATGTATGTTGTATAGGTTATATATATTCAAAAGGTAGCTGAAAGTGGTGCGAATTTATTTTCTTTCTTTGTCCATGACCTTCGTGATGCGATAACAAAAAGGTTCGTCAACATTTTAAAGCGATTCGTTCGTTCGTTCGTTTGTGTAAGTCCAAAATCACAGTTGAAGATCCTTCTTTAACCAGCTGAGTGTTTCATCGTCATGGTCGTTCAAGCCTGGTATTCTTCTTGGGGACTTGTAAACCTCACAGTCATCTATGATGTGGCTATTAAATGGTTTGTGGCTCTCCACAATCGCAGTTTGGAGAAAGTTTCACATCGATCTTGTGAAGTTAGTGCTTTGTACGGCCAATGCCAGTTGTGAGTCTGTTGAGGTTGACCCATGCTTTCCATTGAGGATGACCATTGCTCAAACCATCTGTCATTGATCCAGGATGATCGGTAGGGATATTGCGACTGTAGTGTCATGGATTGCGAAGCAAAGTGATTCCGTGGAATTCTCTGATTCTCATAGTAGCTTAGCCCATCCCATCCCATTCAAGAAAATTAATAGAAGCACTTTGGCACGCCCCTTTTTTGGCTGCCATCTTGGATTTCAAGATGGCCGCCGTCCATAACCTGTTTTTCACAATATTTTGGAAACTAAAATAGCTATCGACTTCATTTCAATGGCAATACCCACATTTTTGGGGTCAATGAATCTTAAGGACTATTTTTTAAAGAGCTCAGGTGGCAGCCATCTTAAAGTTTTCGAAAATTCAAAATGGCCGCCATCTGCGATACACTTTTAATCATATCTTAATAACTAAACAAGCTAGAAATATAAATGTGATGTCTTTAATATAATTAAGTTACTTTTAGAGATCTAAGGTGGGAGTCATATTGAATTTATCAAATTTTTTTTTAAAAAATGGTTGCCATTTGCGACAAAACGCAATGACATTTCAATGCCCATGTCCACCAGCGTAACAGTGGACCACAAATGTCATCGTACCCTTGCCCGTGAAAGGAGATCTCTCTCTCTCTCTCATGACGAACTACCGGGGGATCACTCTGATGTCAATAGCTGTTAAAGTTTACAACAAAATTCTGTTGATCCATCGCTTAAGACCAACCAGGGTGGTTTCCTTCCAGGCCGCAGTTGTGCGCAGCAAACACACATCCTTCGACGAATTATGGAGGGATTCAAAGACCACTAACTTCCTCTTACTGTCACTTTCATCGACTTCAAGAAAGACTTTGATTCCATCAATAGGGCCGTCATGTTCTCCATATTACGTCACTATGGCATTCCTGAAGCAGTGGTCAATTCCATCAAGGCCCTGTACAGCAACGCACGAAGTGCAGTGATGGTGAACGTAAACATTTCAGAGCCTGTTGATGTAATCACAGGAGACCTGCAGGGAGATGCATATGCGCCCTTTGTGTTCATCATAC
The DNA here is from genome assembly GCA_023653785.1 of Ophioderma brevispina. Lineage (NCBI taxonomy): Eukaryota > Metazoa > Echinodermata > Ophiuroidea > Amphilepidida > Ophiodermatidae > Ophioderma > Ophioderma brevispina. The sequence goes on along the minus strand of JAMKCH010025568.1, from coordinate 27,459 downwards.
TTGTGGATTATCTTTTAACGAAAATCACCGCTGGAATTGAATCTGGAATTGTAACACACCCGCCTCGAGCTATATAGGAGGTAGCCGGCAAATTACTTTACGATCTGAATTTGACTGATGACATTGGCCTTCTGGAGTGTTTCCCCTCACGGGGTCCAAACTCAGTTGAGCAGGACAGCTTCAGCAGCCAAAGTTCTTGTAAATAAAAGTGCAAAAGTTATGTATAAACCACAATGTTTCGGGTTTAAAACCCTTCAAACAAGGTGACGGTAAAGCAACTGACAAGGAGAAAAATGCAAGCAAAAAGAGAGAGATAAGCCATAACAAAAGAGCACAAAGTTGTGAAAACTGCCATTATGACGAGTGGAAGTGAGAAACACTGAACGGTGATAAACAAATTAGATGGCCCCCAAAATGATGACGATAAAGCTAGTTTACAGCGGAGGAAAATATATATATAGACGCAAAAATTAAAAAGAGTCAAATTTAGAATTCAGTCCGTTAGGTTGTATTGTGCCTAACTTAAAATGAGACGGTGTTCAGCGTCACTTCGATCTTTCTGGCCACCCCTGCATGCAATGGCGCCTGTAACGCAAAAGTCAGATTTTTTGCAAGGTGGAGGGGGTAAAATGTTTAGCCACGGGGAAACCGTCCATTTTCAGGTTGATGGACCGAAGATGTTCAGTGATACGGTCAGCTAATCTACGCTGCGTTTCGCCGATATATAGGATGTGACATCTCTTGCAGATGATAATGTAGACCACGTTGGTGGAGATACATGTGAAATGATCAGTAACTGAACGGAGTCTTAGTCCATGGACACGCGGTATTGTATTCTGTGACCATGCAAATGTACATGTGTTGCATTTTCTACGTTTTGCATGGAAAAGTGCCAATATCGGTAGCAGAAGAATGGGGGTGAAAGGCACGCACCAAAATGATTACAAATGTTTCGATCTCTTTTGTAAGCAGTTATGGGAACCTCGGGGAAAATGTCTTTGGTGGAAGGATCAGACATAAGACTTTTGTAGTTCTGGAATATTGTCCTGTGAATAGGGTGGATAGATGGGTGGAAGGGAAGAACAAGGGGGATCCGTTCACAGTTAACACGGTCAGTGTTCTTGAGTGCAGTAGTTCTGTCAATGCGTGCAATTCTTGGTGCGGTTTGGTGATTTCTGGCGGGTAATCACGGTCTTCAAAGAACTTGGTGATTTCATCAGATGCTTTGGCAAAATCATCATCTTTGGAACAGATACGTTTAGCACGGAGGAGTTGGGAATATGGGATTGAGTTTTTGCATGCAGGTGGGTGGCTGGAGGAGTACAACAAATAGTTATGGGAGTCTGTTGACTTAAAATAGATATCGGATCTGATAGTATCAGCATGGATGAAGAGTTTGAGATCCAAGAAATGGACGGAAACTTTGGAAATATCATGTGTGTATATTTCAAAGCTGGGTGGAAGGTAGAGACAGTATCAATAAAATCACTAAGTTCTTTGAGACTACAGTTAGCTGCACCCCAATATATATATATATATATATATATATATATATATATATATATATATATATATATATATATCGTCGCTGGGCGGGAAAACCTCATATGTGCATTTGACCTTTAAAAGCAAAACCTCACATGTAGTAAAAACGGGTACATGACAACAACCTCATATGTAACATTTTCGAGAGACACCAAAAACTGAATAACTTGCTTGTCTACCATGCACTAGAAATGTTTTCCTTTCTAAATATATTTAGGTAATTATTTACTCCAGATTCTGAAATAAAGTGCCATATGATTGACTATATATTTGCCCTGAAATTCAGCTAGAACCTGATGTGACCAATGCACATATGAGGATTGTTTTAGCACTGGGGCATAACTTTTACCTATGAGGTTTTGCATTTGACCCATGGAAGTTACATATGTGTTTTTCCCGCCCAGCCTGACGTATATCTATATATATATTCTATATATTACAATAGCCAATTTGGCACGCCTTTTTGGCTGCCATACTTGGATTCAGAGGCCGCCTTCCATAACCTGTTTTCCACACTATTTTGGAAACTAAAATAGCTATCGACTTCATTTCACACTGGCTACCCACATTTTTGGAGTCAATGAATCTTAAGGACTATTTTTTAAAGAGCTCATGTGGCAGCCATCTTCAAGTCTACGACAGTCCAATCAATCATGTGACCGATTTCAGATATCTTGGGTCTATTGTTGCATCTAGTGCAAATGATTTAAAAGGCGCAAAGCACTGGCTTGGATGGCTGTCTGGAAGTTGGAGGAGTTATGGAGAAACCCATCCATACCTATAACCACCAAAGTGAGGCTGTTCAACACAACATGTATCACAGTTCTTCTATATAGATGCGATTCCTGGGTCATCACAAAAGATATGGAAAGCAAATTAATGCATTCGCCACCTCTTGCTGCCGCATAATGCTGAACATCAAACGAACTGACCACGTACCCAATGTCACCATTTACACCATTACCAGCACAAAGCCTCTTATTGAGTGTGTAAGAACTTGACTGCTTAAATTCCTTGGGCATATACTCCGCATGCCAGATGACGAACCAGCTAAAATTTACACTCTTTATACACCACCATATGGTAAAAAGAGACCAGGTCGGAAACGTACGTCAATTCTATCATATGCAACCTTAGCCCAGGACCGCAGCAATTGGAAGAAGCTTTCTAGTTGCCTGCTCCGCAGCCGAAAGATGATGATCATGACCCATGTAAGCATAGGAAAATTAATCTTGTGCCAACATGCATACTTGTAGGATCAAGGAATTAACAAATTGAAAAAAAACCTTGAGCGTTATTTATTGTTAAATGAGAAATCAACATGGCTACTATGTGATAAGTAAACAGGTGTAGTAAGGTCAATCTAGTTAAATTAAGTTTATCGAATTGAGTGAGTATAAGATGGTATCCCAACGTGATGAATTTCACAAACAATATATCCATGACTTACCTATAAGTACTGAGTCAGGCAGCTATATTGACTGACTTGTTTGGCTGAATGTTCTTTGGCAAATAGAGGTCAAACAAATGTCAGCTATTAGATGCTATCATTATTGATGCAACCGCCTTTGCATCGGCAGAGGAGCGTACACCATAGGCTTACCTTTGAAAATTTACAATTACCCCTGCATGCTTTAGAGTACCCACAATGAAAGAGCAGTGCACAGGCTTTGCTTGCATCTGAGAGTAGTCCATAATGGTGCATATAGCTTGTTCTTTTCATCCTTCACCCAACCCCAGGCTGAGGCATCAGGTAAGTCCTGCTGAGGTTCGAGACACTGCTTTCAGATCTGAGATTGATAAAGGGCACGGAAAGCATGCTGCAAAAGTGCCTTCTGTATTGGTGGGATGGTTTTAAGTGTTCAAGTTCCTATGGCGAGCAACAATGACACGGGAAGCATTTGATGTCTTGGCATACATCAAGATGGTGAACCTTTCAAGACCTCCGTTTGGATACTTTCAATATTAAGCTCATCTGTATGAGCCACCAGCATTGTAAAGGTATCTGTAGTCTGTGGGAAGGCATTCCATGTTGTCACCACAGTTCTTCCCAATACCGAAGAATGAGGTGTTATCACACCCTGTATATACATGAAACAGAAGCAAGGTGTACGATTTTCGTGATCCTAAATTTTGAATGACTGTGCGTACTGGAATAAATCGCCGTTTCCTTCCAGGCGCAGTTGTGCGCACCACACACCTTCTTCGACGAATTATGGAGGGATCAAGACCACTAACTTCCTCTTACTGTCACCTTCATCGACTTCACGAGACTTTGATCCATCAATAGGGCCGTCATGTTCTCCATATTACATAACTATGGCATATTCCTGAAGCAGTGGTCATTCCATCAAGGCCCTGTACAGCAACGCACGAATGTCAGTGATGGTGACCGTAACATTCAAGAGCCTGTTGATGGAATCACAGGAGAACTGCAAGGAGATTCTAGCGCCTTTGTGTTTCACTCATACTTGTGGATTATCTTTTACGAAATCACCGCTGGAATTGAATCTGGAATTGGTAACACACCCGCCTCGCTTTACATTGCCCTCTGGAGTGTTTTCCCTCATTGGTCCAAACTCAGTGAGCCTGACAGCTTCAGAGCCAAAGAACATTGGTGTCATAATCAGTGTACCCAATACAGAATACATGCCTAAGTGTTTCCATGTCCTACACTTCAAGTCTACGACAGTCCAATCATCATGTGACCGATTTCAGATATCTTGGGTCTATGTTGTCATCTAGTGCAAATGATTTAAAAGGCGCAAAGGCACTGGCTTGGATGGCTGTCTGGAAGTTGGAGGAGTTATGGAGAAACCCATCCACACCTATAACCACCAAAGTAAGGCTGTTCAACACAACATTACACAGTTCTTCATATAGATGCGATCCTGGGTCTCACAAAGATATGGAAGCAAATTAATGCATTCTGCCACCTCTTGCTGCCGCATAATGCTGACCATCAAACGAACTGACCACGTACCCATGTCATCCATTTTACACCATTACCAGCACAAAGCCTCTTATTGAGTGTGTAAGAACTTACTGCTTAAATTCTTGGGCATATACTCCGCTGCCAGATGACGAACCAGCTAAAATTACACTATTTATACACCACCATATGTTAAAAAGAGACCAGGTAGGAACGTACGTCAATTCCTTCATTGCAAACTTAGCCCAGGACCGCAGCAATTGGAAGAAGCTTTCTAGTTGCCTGCTCCGCACCGAAAAAGATGATGATTCAGTATGTAAGCATAGGAAATAAATCTTGTGCCAACATGCATACTTGTAGGATCAAGGAATTAACAAATTGAAAAAAAACCTTAGCGGTTATTTATTGTTAAATGAGAAAATCAAACATTGGCTACTATGTATAAGTAAACAGGTTTTTGTATAGGAAGGGTCCAATCTAGTTAAATTAAGTTTATCGAATTGAGTAGTAATAAGATGGTATCCAACGTGATGATTCACAAAAACAACTATCCAGAGCTACCTATAAGTACTGAGTCAGGCAGCTTATTGACTGACTTGTTTGGCCTGAATGTTCTTTGGCAAATAGAGGTCAAACAAATGTCAGCTATTAGATGTATCCTTATTGATGGCAAAAACGCCTTTGCATCGGCAGAGGGGAAGAGCGTACACCATAGGCTTACCTTTGAAAATTTACAAGTACCCCTGCATCTTAGGTACCCACAATGAAAGCGCCAGTGCACCAGGCTTTGCTTGCATCTGAGAGTAGTCCATAATGGTGTTGCATCAGCTTGTTCTTTCATCTTCACCCAACCACAGGATGAGGCATCAGGTAAGGCCTGCTGAGGTTCGGACACTGCTTTCAGATCTGAGATTGATAAAGGGCACGGAAAGCATGCTGCAAAAGTGCCTCTGTATTGGTGGGATGGTTTTAAGTGTTCAGTTCCTATGGCGAGCAACAATGACACGGGAAGCATTGATGTCTTGGCATAACATCAAGTATGTGAACCTTTCAGACCTCCGTTTTGGATACTTTCAATATTAAGCTCATCTGTATGAGCCACAGCATTGTAAAGGTATCGTTAGTCTTTGGGAAGGCATTCCATGTTGTCACCACCGTCTTCCCAATACCGAAAAGAGGTGGTTAACACCCTGTATATACATAAACAGAAGCAGGTTTACGATTTTCGTGATCCTAATTTTGAATGACTGTGCGTACTGGAATAAATCGCCGATTCCTTCCATTGCCAGTCCATCCACAGTTCCACAAATAGCACTTGCGATAATGATAACATCACTATCGACAGTACGAATCATCACCTTTGAATGGCCTTGAGTGAGAGCCAAGCACGTGCAGAAACATTCTTCCATCTGCATCTTGGTGGTTGCATGGTGACTGAAATGTTTTGAAGATACTCTTTGATATGCTAACAAACGTGGCACTCACCAACACAGTGCCGTCCTTTGTGGCATATATTTCAGTGACACAAGCTGGCAGCATGTGCGGTGCATGTGTAATTTTATCACTTAGATGTCTACAGACCAACTTATTTTCAGTGTTTGGAGAAGTTGTTCCAACTGGAATGGAATTGGTGTTTTAGTACCCTAGACTTTTGAACCCGAGCCTCGTCCTTTCTTGGGTTGCAGTTTGGATACGTATCCAAACTAAAACCAATCTGCTAACATTGCCTTGTCCTGCAGTATGATGTATGGAATAAATTGAGGGTGACATATCCTCAAACGTGGTTTGCTTGGTTATTTGCACCACGTGAACGACTGCAGCACCATCCATCTAGTAGACCATGAGCGTGAATAGCACCCCATTCACCCCCAGATTCTCCGTGAGGGCATCATTTTCTGCAGTAGACCCTTCTGAACGATATTTTACATGTTACATGGGAACCTGTTGGGATGGACTCCAGTTTCCCCGCCATTTTTCAAAATGGCCGCCACCGTAACTTCTTTTGCCTATATCTTGGCCCTGATCTCGTAAGGCAAATTCCTGTGCTACACCCATGTTGTTATGGTCAAGGATTTCAATGAGACCATTTCAATGAGAGAGGAAAAGAATAGCTTGAGAGGAAAAGAAACAGCCTTCAAAGTATACAGAGATGGCTGCAAGAATGTGTTGTAACAATACCCAGGAATGCCAGCCGCCAGTGCTATGCTGGAAACTCTAAATTGGCCATCCTTGGAGTCAAGGACTTATTTACGTCTATGTATGCTTTATAAAATATCCATGGCTTAGTGGATATTGATGCAAGCAAATACCTCATCAGACAGATCAAACACATATAAAGTTCTCACCAGTATTCATATCACCGCCCTCAAGCCAAGAGTAACATCTACAGTACCAGTTTTTTTCCTACCACTTTACCACACTGGAATAATCCCCTGCTTAGTTTCAGTTCTCCAAAGTTAGATCATTTTTAAGAAGAAGACCACTGCTGAGTTTTTGTTTGGTGCAACATGAAAATTTAGTCCTCTAGCCCCCGCGTCACGCCACTCTAGTGGGATGCGGATTCCCCGTTTTACTAGAGGAATACATGCAGATGCAGACCATTGATACCAATGCTGGACCATTCACTTGCGGCAACTGTCACATCCGGATCCTCGGAAACCTTTGGAATCTTCAAACATTCCAGAATATCCAATTTCTTGCCAGCTCGTATCTTCCCTTGATCTGATAATGCAGGTGGGTCCTTCTGGTTAAGGTTTTCATACCAAAAATCTAGTTACGGTCACTGTCTGGTCTGGATTGCACAGAGAGAAAAAGCTGTGTTACAAATTAGCATCACGCTTGAGCATGGAAACTTTGCTCTCCTTTTTCTCCTGCTGATCTTGCTTAGCAAAGGTAGGGACGAAGTTCCTCTTTTACAGTTCATCCATAGAGCAACAAAACAATTTACAGGGCGGTCTCTAACTGTAGCTCTCATGCAGGTCTTTCCCCTTCTAAAGGAATTGATGAAAGCCTCTGCTAAATCTGCACTTATGACTTCCTTCGTATCCATTGTCATGTGGTCTGGACCATTTTCATCCAGGAAAGGGTTGGTTGCCTTGAGCTCTCATGACTTCTATAGAGAAACAACGCTTTTCTGAATTGTTGTTCAAGACTTCCTGATTCTTCATGATATTCAATAGCTCACAAATCAGCTCCAATTTCAGCAGCCTCTTCAAACTCAGCAATAGCTCTGAGTTTTTCAGGAAGAGCCAAAATGTGCTCTTCTAGGGTGTTGGGAGAATCAGACGTTAGATACACCACTATCACACTCTCACTATTTCACCATCTTTGCAGTCTGCTCATGGTTGTGGTCCTTGGCTATCAGAGAAAACTTCTTTGGGTTCTTCTACACCACAAAATTTTCCTTCATGAATTCCCTGTGAACATATGGATGCTTCCATTCAAGTTCCGCCATATATCTTTGACATGGACTGGGAGCCATCTGGAGTAGTGTACGTACCTGGTTCCAGGTAAAAACATAATCGTACAATTCATCAATCACCTGGGCGCAGAGAGCAAAATCACCCTCACGCAGTGACCGGACGAAACGACGGTGCAGAAGTTCAATGTCCATCACCATAGCCCAATATGCAAACATCACTGATTTCATCTTCATGGCCTCCTCCCAACTTCCTCGAGTGCCTGAACCCTAACACGTATACATTAATTTTAATTCTTTAAAATTGCAAAGGCCAGTAGAAATACTTGGTGCTTTTATACCTTGTGCATTTGAGATGGTGATCTGGTAGTGATAAAATTGGATCTGTACATCCAGCTTGGAGAATACCAGCCTTAAAGGCCATAGTTGCCATACCAGAAGCTTCAGTCATTTTACCTTCCATAGCCTCAATGACAAACTCAATATGCAGATCATAGATCGGTGATCCATCCCTAATACAGGTGTTTACCCTGTAATAGAACTATGATTGTAATGCCCATTGTGTGCTTGACCATCGAAACAGATTCTGCTTTATCTGAAACAATTGTACCACACCGGTTATTGCTCTTGGCTTCACAGTACATGCTTTTAGAATTGAAGCCTGCCCTTGTCTCCTTCATGAAACTCACTCCCTTTATTGAGAATGATAGCAGATGCATAATCGGTCAATCCATGCTTCATCTTTTGCATTAGCTGATAAAATCATGTCTCTTACAGGTCTGACTGGCTTTTAGTCTTCTTGAAAAACCTCATCAGTATTAACTTCAATCTCTGCAGGTGGCACAATATCATAGAAGTCTGGCAAATGAGATCTCTGATATGGATCCCCTCTGATTATATCCACAGGTTCCATGCTAACACTTGAGTTTCCCTTGAAACATGATTGGTCAAAGTAATCAGGGTGCTGTGGAACTCAACTTTTGACAAGTTGGATTGCTTGTGCTGGTCAATATTGTTCATGTCACCAGTTGTGAATACATTTGTTCTCATGTTACTTCGGATTACTGTACCATTAGTGCTGATTTGCTCCCTCACAGCTGCAGTAAGACATTTGCTAACCTACTGCTCTGTACTGTGGGTGACTGCCACGCCAAACTTCACGAATCTGGTAATCAGATGCTTAACTTTCCCCTCAACATGTAGTTTCAGTCCAATGTATAGACCATATTCAATAGGACGTCAGCCACCAGACATGTTGGTGGACAAGATGCATACATTCCAGGACTACAATACATTAAGCTGTCAATCGATCCATGTTAGCGATTGCACAGGGGTCATTCACAGGTGAATGTATTGTAGTACTGGAATGCGTCTATCTTGTCCACCAACATGGCTGGCTATTGAATACAGTCTATAGAGGGAACGGTGTTTCACATACTTTGCTATGTTGCATCATCAATGCTCCTGCTGTAATTTGCTTTGCAGTATTGAAAATCATCAGCTGAGACAAAATATATGCATAACAGGATCTTTGCTGATTCAGATCTGTTTTGTAATTGTTGACAACAGTCGGACTAATACCAGTAGGACATTGTAGAAATGCATTCATTAATGCCAGTAAAGACACTGGAATAGGCGACTTCAAAGTCAAGTTGGAAGTGTCCCTTAAAATGGCTTCTGATCAAAAAAAATCTACTTTCACAAGAACAAGGCCGTTTGAATGATCATGCGAGCATCATTGTCACCCACTTCATTTTGACTTTTGAGGGCAATCTTTAAACCTTTGCCAGTAGTTTCCTTTGAGCACAACATTGATGGATGACCTCTCCATTGACTTGCTTCAGGCTCAAGCTTTATTAGCTTCTCTTTGAAACTAGTTGAGTGAATACTGTTGGGATCAACATTTTTGCCAAGGTCTTTCATTTTGCTGATGTTAAGAGCTTTCATTTCACTCAAAGGAAAAACATGCTGTGAGTCAGCAATATATGCAGCCAATTCTGCAATGATAAGTGAATTTTAAAGAAGACATATGGCCTCAGACCCTCTTTGACGATACTAAAATAAGTACAAACATTCCCAACATCTTGCTTTGTTGGGAATGTTGTGTTGGTACTTATGTTGGTTATTTTTGTGTATAAAAGTATATACAAGAAAATTTGAAATTTTGCTTAAATCACCCAAACGATTAATTTTTACCGGATTTGTGGTCACTAGAAAGAAACCCCAATTCATAATAAGATAAGAAACAAACTGAGTGAGCTCTTTCAAATTGAGATTATTATATTCAAGGATCGAACTATATAATATGCATGTTGAGACCAGATTTATCTCCATAACTTGTTCAGTTACCAAGGTATTATTTAAAAGCATGTCGCAAATGGTGGCCATTTTTAATTTTTAAATTATTCAAGATGGCTGCCTCCTGAGCTCTTTCAAACTTAGTCTATAAGACTCATTGACCCCAAAAATGTGGGTATAGTCTTTGGAATGATCTATCTAGCTATTTTAGTTTCCAAGATATTGAAGAAAATAGGTTCTCGATGGCTGCCATCTTGAAATCCAAGATGGCAGCTATGAAAAGGGCATAGCAAAGTGCTTCCATCAAAAATTGTTTTGATTGCCAAGGTCCAAGGTACTCGTGTGCCAAAATTCACACTTTTATCCGGAAGTGCACACTTAGATGGGTTCTATGCACTACCCCAGGTAACAATATAACGCTGTGACAAAGTTTGGCTTTGGTCATCTGGACATTCTTGTTTTACGACATCAAGTAACTTAGGTATAGACACTTTTTTCATGTTATCAGGACGTTAGATGGTAACGTTCTTGAAATGTTCTCATATCATGAAACGTTATAATGTGAAAAGAATATTAAAGTATAAATTAAATCTGGTCAACTGGACTTACTTTTATTGTTGTGGCTCCAGTATCACATCCAATCCAGGATGCATCATCCGACCCACTGATCTTGAAGCGGCAATTGGTCGCTGACCTGTGACGGGGTTGAATTGTCATGCAGGGGTGTCGGACACGATCTGCTCGATTTGGGCATTGGGGATTTCCAAACGGTAATTTAGGGAATTCTTACGTGTATTTTCTACGGCAGCCTCGGTCCCAGTGACATTGCAAAATCACCTTTTAAGCCTTCGTTCAATACATCATATTAGTAATATCACGATAATTTAAGAAAAAATTATTGACTTCAAAATCCGTCGGGGTTAGTGGATTAACCCCGCTGCAAAATAGTGTAATTTCCAATGACGGTCATTTAGATTTAAATATTCGTGACCAGGCCTAGCCTTAAGTCAAGTCTGTGTGTGACCGTTTAATATGCGTAAGAGCGCCCTCCTACCGTTAAATCTTTGAATAAGACTAGGTTGGCATGTCCTACCCCCCTGATGGTTTGATGAATCAAATCCTCGAGGGATCTTCTTGATAGCAGTAGTGTAGGCCCCCGCCAAACCGGGGGGGGTAACTCACCAAAAATTTTGTACGGGTGTGGCATCGCCCAGGTTGGTATAAAAATCGACCCATGTTTCTAGTGACCAAAATTTGTACAAAAATATGACCATTTTATATAGTGGTCCCAAAATTTCGACCCATTCATATAGTTGGCCTGGAAATTAGCACCATTTTTCATAGTAAATCTTAGCAAAATTAGGCCCAATTTTCATAGTAACTTTTTCAAAAATCAGAAAATCAACCATTTAATGTGATTTTTTTAGCAAAATCGGAAAAATTGACCCATTTTCATAGTAAAAATGTGACCAAAAATTGAAAAATGGACCCATTTTATAGTAGCAATGACCTCAAAAAGTGACCCATCTTTATAGTCGCCTGGTGGGAAAAAACGAACCATTGTTGATAGTAAGGCGTAAAAATGAGACCCATATCGGCGGCACATATGTACCCACCCGTTTCAACTGAGTACCCCCCCCGGGCCGGCAGTAGTGTAGGCCCCCGCCAAATTAGGTTGCAGTTCTCCTCCCCTGTTCAATGATGGTTCCTCCCGCTTCACGTATATAGCATCTTTAGCACCCCTTTCAAACCACCGCGAATCTTTGTCCAAAATGACAACGTCCTTATTTTCAAAGGAATGTTTTGTATAGTTTAGGTGTGTGTGCATGGCTGATTCCCCGCTTCCTGATGTACTCGGTCTTCTGTGTTGGTGCATACGCTTAGCAACAGTTTGTTTGGTTTCGCCTATGTACAGTTCCTCACATTCTTGATCTTTGCATTGTATCGTATACACAACATTGTTCTGTTTGTCCTTAGGTGGTTTGTCCTTGGGGTGGACAAGTCTTTGTCTGAGCGTGTTGGTGGGTTTCAAAGAAACTGGAATATGCTGTTCCCGAAAAATCCTGCGGATTTTCTCAGACATGTTAGGAATGGTGATGTTGGATCATGTTCTTGTTTCACCTTGTTGTGAAGCAGTGGATTTAGGTTTTGGTTTGACTTCTGGGAGTGCTTTCTCCAGAGTCCATTTGCGGTATCCACAGACGCCCAGGGCAGACTGATCAAATGTTCGTGTTCTTTCCATTTGGCATCCTCGCTTGATGAATTAGCGTCTGCTCGGTGGAACATTAATGTTCTTATAACCCCAAGCTTGTGGATCAGAGGATGGTGGGAATCAAATAAAAGATATTGGTCTGTGTGCATAGCTTTCCTGTAGACCGATGTGCTAAGTTTGCTGTCACTTTGGACACTGACCAAGCAGTCTAGAAGTGCTAGTTTCCCGTGCTGGATTTCCTCCTTTTATTTATTTATTTATAACATTCGGCATTTGCCAGGCAGAACCCAATATTGCTCTATGCATTAAATTCAAGGGACACCTCCAGAACAGCGGGGAAAGATTATGGGAAGAAGACTGATTTTAGATGCAGGAGGAAACCAAACCTGCGAGGACGAGTATGGATCAGCAACAAAATTCACATATGACTCTGGCTCGACCGAGAATCGAACCCGGGCCGCATTGGTGAAAGGTGAGCGACAAGACCGCTACACCAACTCGCCCTCCCATCTATATGAAATTACTATTATTGGGTTACTGGGCGAACTGTATTCATTCACTTTGTTGATGTGATCGAAGAAGGGTACTAACTGGTCTTTTCTTATTTGAACCCAGGTATCATCCACATAACGAAACCACTTTGAGGGTGGAATACCGGGGTGCGATGCCAAGGCCAAACTTTCAAAGCGTTCCCTGAACAGGTTCACAACAATGGGAGACACTGGTGACCCCATCGCACATCCATGGCTTTGTCTGTAGAACTTGCTGTCATAAACAAAATATGTTGTATTGAGGCACAATTCTAAGAGGGTACAATTTTGATCTCTACTGAGCTTGGTTCTTTCACTCAAACTATTGTCCTTCAACAAAACTCCCTAACCACATCCACTGCCTCGTCAGGGGGCACGCATGTAAACAGTGCAGATACATCGTATGATGTTATGGTCTCCTTATCCTCTAATTGTATATCCCCGATTTTGTTGACAAAATCACTTGAGTTGACAATATGGTGTTCACTCTTGCCTACTAATGGTCCAATTATATCTGCCAGGTGTTTAGCAACATTGTATGTGACTGAATCAACACTACTCACAATCGGTCTCAAGGGAGTATTGGCCTTATGGATTTTTGGTAGGCCATAGAACTTTGGCACAGATTCACTAGGGTATAATTTATGGTATAGCTTCCTCAATAGCTTCCGATTTCTCAAGTTCTTGTAGAGAATCGATTACCTTTTTCTTGTAACCACTGGTGGGATCCCGTTTAAGGACTTCATATGTCTTGGTGTCACTCAAGAGATCACAAACTTTCTGATAATAATCAACCTTGTCCAAAACTACCGTGCACCTCCCTTTATCCGCTGGTAGTATGAGGATGTCCTTGTCTTTTGCAAGTGTATTGACAGCTTGACGTTGTTGTATTGTCAAGTTGGAGTTCGAAACTTTAGCGTTAGCGAGGCATGCCGTGATTTTAGTTCGTAATTCATCAGCTGACGACCCACTCAATGCGTTCTGTTTGATGGCCGACTCTGTAGCGGTGATGAATTCTACATACAGTATACGCTCAGGTGCCATCGAAAAATTCAGTCCTTTGGCGAGAACATCTTTTTCTACCTCGCTCAGTGGTCTCGTGGATATATTTTTCACCCACCTATCTTTCAATTTGTCGTTCGGTTGTGAACCATCTATAGTCTTTCCTTTGTTTCTCCAGTTCTTATCCAAGTCTGCCCTCAACCACGGCAAATTCTGCAACCTTACGGACTTGTTTTGCTGCATCTCTTTGGACTTATGATGCTGGTCCAGCTGAGCATGCGCAGTGAATTCCGACACACGATCATAAATTTCACTTGGCAACAGGGTATACAATTACCAAAATTTCACTTGTCTTATTAATTAATTAACACATTGATGGTAAAATTTGTCTGGTGGACCCGTTCATTGAGCAAATCCTGAGCTCTCCCTATTATTTTGCTAGCTTTGTGTCCCTTCACAAGCGGTCTGATCTACAAGCTATGGGGAATAACTCCAGAGTGGAGACAGCATAAATTAAAGCGTAGATGGTTCCTATAGTCAGCTAGTTTCCTAGACGTTTTGATGATGCATCCTGGATTGGATGTGATACTGTACCCACAACAATAAAAGTCCAGTTGACCAGATTTAATTTATACTTTATATTTCAACACCTGGATGACTGAGAACATTCATAAACCTAATGTGAAAAAAAACCATTTGATTATTTACCTAATTAAACACTAATAACTAATGAAAAAGAGTAATTGATGTCATATCGGAGGAGTATATTGCAAGGAAATCTGCATTAAGCACTTTGCACAGATTATTTGACAGACACAAATTTTCTCACTTGCCTGTACTGGGAATTGAACCCGACACCCTTTGCGTGAAAGTCCAAACATTTAACCACTACACCAGCTGGACACTGGAATTAAATCATTTTAGGCAGTTGACACAAAAAGTGATTGTAAATTAGATTGATAACAGCAGTTAATATACTCAGTCACCCAATTACAATCCTCCTTGGCCATTATTAGTGTAACACTCTTTTTAATGCATTGCCTGCTCCACAGACCAATATTGCAAGTTAATGTCTCCCAAAAATGGTCAGTGGGATGGCAAGGGAATTACAGACTGAAGATACCGAAAATCAAACTCAAAGGTGTTCCTACGATTTAAGCCTTTCCCTGGACCCGTGGTAGGCAAATTCATGGGCCTCACACATCAAGGACTTTAGAGATAAAGATTGGCAATTACTGACCTCCCGTCGGCACACGTGTGGGCAGATGAGCTGATATCGGGTTGCAGTTTCATTGAAAAACGGCCTTGAGGTAAGACACTCTAGCTAAAAAATCTAGGGCACGCTCCAGTCAGAATTGCTATGTCTCGCTGGTTGAAAGAAATGTTTCAACTTAACTGTGCTAAAACAATGGAACCGTTGAAGCGAATCTGGGCTAGAAGTAGCCTAAAGTCCAGGGAACATGTTAAGACAATAGTAGTACGAGTAAAGAAAGCTAGAACACAATCAGCCAACAGAATACATTTTGAATAGTTTATTTCTCCTGATAACTTAAAACAATGCAATGCAACAATAACAAGTAAATTGAATAGCAGAGAATAAACCAATGACATCATATAAGTCATTTCTTCCCTTGGTAGTGTGCATGTGAACCATGAAAAATTTAAAAAAAATCTTTCACTGGAGATAGCCAGCACACACAGGTCTTTTCTGAATGTGTTAATTATTAAGAAATAATATAATTTAATTGTTGCGGACATACAAATTGAAATATTTGACAATGTTGCAAACATACAAAATTGATATATTTGATGGTGTACGTTCGCAACAGTGAACATTGATAAACCTAATGATAACAGCTGCAATTCTTCCTTTGCTGGTTTTCTTCAGCTTAGCCTCTCTTGCAATTCTAGTTGTGACTTGTCATGCCTAACTGAAAATGGGATTAAATTTTCAGGTCTTGTACTTCTGTCAGAGCTGCTTAAAATATATTAGTTCAAAATTCAGAAGCCTGAAAATTATTAAGTTGATCTGGGGCCTCAAAGTCACTGAAAGGTACATCTGCAACTATGGAATTGCCCATATATATGCTCACCCCTGTGTAAAAGAATTCAATTTTTGTACTTTCCATTCTCAAAATAGGTTAATTCCCCAAAAAGGTCTGATGTTGAAATTCTTTAAAAATGATCTTTCAAGAGGAGGACCAGAAAAAGAGTAATTAGGTCATTGAAGGCCTACCTCATGGAAGAATATGTCTGTGGTATCTTATTTTTTAAAACGGCATTCACAGATGCACTCAAAAACCACCTTATTTGAATCACATTATAATCTATACATTAAAGTATGATAGCTGTTCAACATAATGCCTTCCAGAGGGTGTTTTGAACAATCCCATTATGCTTTATAATGTGCCTAACTTTTAACTGTACTAAACACATGTCCAGTACTTAGGATAAAGTGTTCCAAAAGTTTATCGCCCACAAAAACATTTTATGATCATGACAAAAAGCTGTAAGTACAGAGCCTTGTTGGGGATTATGGGGGTTTTTATGTGTTAAAAGGATTTTTGTGGGATCCATGACCTTATTGAGGTTGAAATTCCAAAAATACACCCTCTGCATCCTACCATAGCATGCGAACAAACTTTAAAGGTGCATTTGTGACTTTGTGCCTTCTTTTTGTTGATAGTTTCAAGAGATATTTATAGTGAAAAGATTGCCATGATTTCAGGTGATTCTGAAATTGTGGTTGATGTAATGAGTGAATGTTCATATCAAGGTGCTATAGGCCAATTGTGTTGTAATTTCCATCCATTGGCAAAGCAAAAAAAAAATACAAAATTGAAAATTAAAAACAACTTATGGAGTATATTGAATCTGCACCAAAGATTAAGGTCCACATACTCTAAATAAGCCAATGGTTCAAATCACATTACATTCTATGTTTTAAAGGTTACAAAACCCATACTTTAGGAATTGTAAGTGTAATGAAGTATAAAAAATTGATAAAATTAACATTTAACAAAATTCATAGTTTTAAAACATTCATAGTCTGGATTTTTTTGTGTGTCACTTCAAGATTCAATGATTTCATCATTCTGATGCGGTATGCTCTAGCCAGGAAAATCAACACTGCTTTTATAAATGGCTGATGAGCGGAGGTCAAACATATTTCAAGGTCTCACCTGCCACCGAGTTTGATTGAATGCCATTAATATGATTTGATCCATTCTTGAGGCGAACAGTAAAGAAAATGCAGTGTTGTAGTGTACTAATAATAAGAGCGCTTGATATTGTTAATTTCCTCTCAAAACCAAGTGATGTCAGTTAAATGAAAAAACTATTACACCGCATTTTGCCGGTTATCTGCAATAACAGAACGTTAGCACTAAAGTATTTACCTTGAAGTGATATAAAATTTGTAAAAAAAATCCTCTAATAATGCACAGGATGTGGTCATATGAGTGTATCAAACTTAAATAATGAGGGTTGACATTGAAAAAGAACGTAACTCAGCACTGAACGAAATTATAAAGAATTCTTAATTCTGCTGTTCATAATTAAAAATTGTTCTTTTGTTTATATGTTTGCTTACCGTACCCTAATGAGCTTTATGGATGTTTACATTTTGAGTAATGAATAGATTTGCTAGTAGAAAATATTAAACATCACATTTCTCAAAAGCAGTAAGTATTACAGCAGAATTAAAGAAATTCTTAATATTTCTTTCAGTGCTGAGTACGTCTTATGATTGTCAACCCTCGATAACAGAAATGTAAATATAAAATTATTTTAAAAACAAAAGAATCTATAGTTTAGCCAAAAAATAATGTAAAATACTAAACAGATAAAATCCGATTACCAAAAATAAAACAGTTCAAGTGCATTTCAATTTCACAAAACACCTAAAACAAATAGTAATTTTGTAATGGGACCATCACATCAAAAGCTGCCAGTTGTCGATCAAGGTTTACATTTTATATTGTGTTTGCATAAAAAGGCCCATTCCAGCTTTAAAAATTGATACCACTATGTGTATATTCGGTGTAGATGACAAATTTTATGAGGAAAAATGTGGTAAATTTTTTTATTTCTTGTTTTTCGTGCATAATTTAAAGATATTGAAATTTCAAATTCCCGACAACTGGTCGGTTTGAACCTAAACAGGATATATAAACCAAAATATAAAATAATTGGGCCCTATTTTCCAGGCTTTACAGAATGAGTTAAGGTGCAACGAGAGATTTCACATATAGGTCCCTAAAAAAATAGGCAAAAAAAAAGAATGATTTTTGGCTGATGTAAAGCTTTCATCAACAAGATCCCCATCTTAAAGGAATTAAAGCTGAGAAGTTTCTTTGGTACAAAAATTGTGAAATTTCTAATTTCATCTAGGAGCAAATACGAAATTCAAGCCGGTTTTATATTGAAAGTAAGCAATCAAATCACCTTTTTCTCCTCTTTTAAGACATTTCTGTAGCCCAAATACAAAGGTAGAAATCTATTGAGTGTCTTAAGCTAATGCAGTTCTCGTTGCACTTTAAGATAGGAAAATATAAAACATGACTGAAATCAACGCAAACTACAATTTTATTTTCCTCATTTGCTCTATTATATTACCATGGGTCCCTTTTTTGAGCATTAAATTGGATAGATATGGGTGCTACTTCCACACTCTCAGGGGCACATCCCCCCTCATACCAAACTGAGCCCAAAACCCCCCCCCCCCCCCCCCACGGCAGCTAGTATCAAGTAAGATAAGGTACATTTTTGTCTTGCAGTTTTCACACAATGTAAAGATCAATTAGCGCGTAGCATAAGTGGAAGTGACTGCTGTTGGGTCATTTCAGTATATTTTCATTTGTTCTTACAGTACACTCACTCTAGTAACAAGGTCCTTGATTGACAACGGTAATTTTTAAATTAATAAGGTCCATTTCATAGTCACCGCTAAGAAACGGATGCTAGCTAAATCATGTAAATAATGTTAAGATGTTGAATTTGTTCCTGTGCAGGTCCAAAAAGAAGAGAATTTTGCAATTTTTAAAAAACAAACTTAACCAAAACAGGTTTGACTGCCCTATATGTTAAACATGTATTCCATCAGGCATCATGGTGTAAAGACTGAAAAAAAAAGGTGAAATGGGTGCTGTTAGGAAATCACAACCCACCTAAATAATGGCCCAATGACTTGTGTACAAAATGACCTCTCACAAACCTCGATTTCTCGGCTATAAAGCGACGGTTACTTCAAAACTGATTTATTTTTTTTTGGAGATTAGCACCATACCTCGTCAACAAAATGAAAAAGTCATCTGATGAAGGCTGATTTTTTTAGTAAAGAGCATCGAAAGATTTGCCATGTTTTCAAACCGTTCACGCCTAGTTGAGTGTTACTAGAAACTCAAATTGTACAGTTCCCCAAACCCTCAGAAATATACCAAACTATGGCACACACAAAATCTTTACCACCCAAATGGGTTGTTACTAGTCCACACATTATGCTAATTTCAAATTTCATTGAAACACAAACTCATAACATTTTGTGACTCTTCAGTTAGGCAAGGGCTAGTCCGGACAATAAACACTATCTGGCTCTGACGTCTGCTACACCTAGTTTTATTTAGTGGTGTGATTCCGTAAGCTGCTTCATTTTGCAAGAATCAAACAATAATGAAGTAACATTTCACACTTTCAAAGCTAGCTTGTACACAATCTTCATCATGAGAAAAATAATTTTTGACAATCCAAGATTTGATATTTCCTTTTACTACAAATGCTCAAAATATGGTGTGTACATTTTTTTTTTCTTTGCCAACTTACAAAATATAAAATTAATTTTCCATGGCATACTAATATAGTGTAGCAAAGAAATAGCTGAATCTAATCTACAAAATCCACAATCCAAGAGTAGATTCTTGGATCCAGGGTTTTTCTGTAGCTTTGCAAATATTTTATAGAACAAGTTAACAGCCTATTTTCTAGAAAACATGGTAGCATGTATGAGAATTCGAAAGATAGAAAAAATGGCATTTGAATCTTTGTCAGGTCTTCTGATATTAATTAGGGATGTGTCATTAAGATTTAAGAAAGAACAAATTGTTGCACACCATCAGGACCGAAAAAAAAAAAAATACAATGGATAAAATGATAAATGCTCTTCTTTCATATGAATAAAGAGAAGGGAAAAGGATTTGACATTGTTAAAAAAGAACCTTTTGTTGTTCACACATGCAAATGTTATTAAATGATTACAAAGAAATAATCTGAAAATCAGCAGTCAGCTTTAACAACATTGGAAAAATATCTGTTAATCTTTGGCTTTATTATGTGGTGTCCTTAGGGATCACTCTCATACCATAATTAGGCGAAATATAAGCCGAAGCATTAAGCCATCAAGTCACTGAAACGTTTAGGAACAGTCTGTAAAATCTTATTTCAGCATTGGTTTCGCATTTCAGGAATAATAATTGTTTTAGGTTTGGAATTTTTAATTGGATTGGTTATATAGTGTTACAGGCAAGAAAAATGGGAGAATTCATAATTTTTTCAATCAATTGTTGCTTCTCCCTTGAGAGATTTCTAGACCCATTTCCTCATAGTAACCACTCCCTTAAGACCAGTATACACAACCACATTAGACACCCAAATAACCTAAACTACCAAGTAAATAAGCTTATTCAGTTCAGTGTTTCAATGATCTGTACAGTGTGACAAATAACCTTTCAGGTTAGGAAAATGATAGGAATACATAATTAAGTCTTAATACTTAAAGGTGATCAGAGATTTCCCGAGGAGGGGCGACCTCAATTTTCAAACAAATTGTGTTTTTTGCATCTTCATAATGCTTGTCCATATAATATCACTGTGAAAAAACTAAGGGATTTGATACATTAGAGACGTGCAAGCGGACGAGCGGCCGGCTCACGAGCGTGGACGAGCAAGCAAAATTGGTGACTGACGAGCAAACTGCCATTGATGACGTGGGAAGGGCTCATCCCGCACTAGCCAAGGAGATAAACATTTGTCTAGTGAGTTAATTGATTGCCCCACTTCAAGTACTCAACTCGAGTGGCGTATTATGTCGTGCCGCTGATATATTGATTGCGAAGTGTTTCTTGTCTATTACAACTTTTGCTGTCAATAACAGCGTCGGGCCTCAAACAATTTAAAAAATTTATACGGGGCGTTTACCTTCTCCGTCTTACCATTTTTCTTCAACCTCTGGAAAACTTTAAAAGTGTAATTTGTAAATACACAAAGTAAATGTAAGTTATTTCTGGAAGTGTCTATGCATAAAACCCTGGAGACTACATAGATTTCACACAGCAAAATCGATGGTCCACTGTTAAAATTTCTGTAAATTAACGGACACATTTTACAGAGAATGTTTTCTTACATTCACAAAAGATACAAATTGGTATAAGAAATGCGGAAGAAATGCCTCTCACTCTTTCAGGTGAGGTTATTGGATTTTGATTTTTTATATTACATCGCATGAAAAAAACAAATCATACAAACAACAAAATGAACTTGTTTTAATTTACGGAATTTACAAAAATTTTAGGCAGCAAAATTTCCAGAACTTATGTATTTTTATATTTACGGATAACTCTATGGAAAATGCCCCGGGTTTTCAAATTGCATTCTTCCTAACGATGATCAATTGAGATTCAAACAAACTAGAAGTTTGGTTTAATTAAAATGTAGGACGTATAATGCTTGAAAGAAACAGGGCTATCCGTAGCAGTGAACATTCATGTGTTTGCGATTTGTGTTTTATTTATTATCATCATTATTTTGTCATTACTTTAGTCCATCGACATAGTTCAATATTTTTGACGTGAGTGACCGATCAGTAGGTACAATATTGGAATTTAAGGAATATACTTGTTTTGCTATTTATGTGTTGGTCACTTTTGGATACCCTAACATGTTGCTATAGAAAATTTATGTTGTGAAACAGAGTTATGTTCCCCTAATTGAACTTTTTCTGCCAAAAAATATTGTTCATTTCTCCTGATTTTTATTCTGTTTTTGTAAGTCTTTGTTTATTATGTTTACTTTGGTAAATTGCATTGCTCAGAATTGTTCAATATTTTCATTTTTTATGCTTTTTTGATAAGTTTTCGGAAATTTGATCAAAAACTAATTTAATTACGACGCACGGACAAAAATGTGTAATCTAATAACTTGTTTCTTATTTCTGTTAACTCTGGTTAATATTAACACGAGAAGAAGAAAAAAGGTGAAGAACAGAGTTAGAAATATGGAGTAGAAAAGTGATTGGGCAGCGATTTGAACAAATACTACTTTGCGGGACCAAGGGATCTTTGACACATCGTCATTCTCTCTTTTTGGAACATTTGTTGTTGACATCTAGAAAATGTTTTTGCTTAGCCTATAGCGGGATTACGTAGATACGAGGAGGAAAATTGCCCACTTTTTTCGGGATTTTTCCCATGCATATAAAAACTGTAGGGGCCTGACGAAAATAAACTCAAGAAATACATCTGTATGGACCAAGTTACACCAGAGAAGTGTTATTAACTGGTTTCACTATTGATCGATTACTCTACATGTATAAAGAGTTAAGCCCTTTCACGATAGGGGCCTATCATCATTTTTGTGCTCTAGTTAAGTGGTTATGGAAGCTAACAACCATTGTACCAAAAGCCGTAATAGTGGGACTTGCAGTGCGTGGCCGAAGTAAACCCTCCTCTTTTTTTATTGACGGTCGTGAAGTCCACACTTCAGCGACTTGCGGTCAAGCACAAATTAACCTGGACGATGTATTCATCGTTTGCTTGCAAAGGACGGCCTAGCAAACGCTCGTCTCTAAATTATAAAGGCCCTAAGATCAAATTGAAGTCCTTCATATAGAAAATCACAATTTAGATTAAAATTTCCGGATCCGAAATTTTTGTTATACAGGGTATCCTATGGCCCTGTTATACTGACCATAAAATGTGTGCTGCATGAAAACGAGAAAAATCCGATTCATCTCTACCTTTGGAATTAAGCATTTTAGGTTAATATCTTGTTCTAGTTTAACTATTTACTACACAAACATATTTCAAAAATCGCTGCGTCAGCCTTTGAAATGCATCCTCTCAGAATGCAAGACATTTTAGCACACAGTGTGTTCAGTTTAAAACTGTTAAAAATAGTTTTACGTACCAAATATATACCATATAGATACCACTTTTATAGTTTCAACCAAGAGTTCCTCGTATAAATTTACGATGATACAAACATAAACTTCAAATCCTAACAAGGATTTTATAGTTGCGATGGGTGTCTTTACCAACAGATACTTTCAGAATTGGTAAATTAATATTACAATTTTCAGTTACCAAATAAAACATTGAAATTTAACCTAAAACTACTCATCACTGATGACCTTCTAAAGCCACTATTAGTGATTTTCTACTCTGCCTCATTTTTTTCATTGAAGTTGATCTTGTAATGTCTATTGAACAAATTACAATATCAGACCTTAAGTAAGGAAATGGTTTACCTGTTTTGGCAATGATACTTGTATTGGTACAAGTACTGCCTAAATTAAAACACTGCACCCACCAGTTCAGCCATTAGCGTTTGACTGCACAGTGTTCTGGTCAGGTTTTTTAGGAAGCAAATCAAAATAATAAGCCAATGAAATGAAATTCTGTAGCATGCCAATGCAAATATCATGTACAATGCAACTATAGTTAAGTTAATTCTTTACCAATAAACACGGTTAACCCAAGGAGACTGGTACTGTACTAGCAAACATTAAAAAGTTCATTGTTTTATTTCTTTGAATCTCAAAATAAATACTTATTCAAAAAAGAGGCTGGTCTCAAAAAAACCACAAAACAAATTCACTTAGCAAAGTACGATCATCAGTGTTCATAAGATAAAAAGCACACAATTAGGAAATTAAACCCAACACAAAGAAGTAAAGATATTCCAGTTAAAATTTTCTTCCAGTACACAAAGCAGATGTGGCACAATTTGCATACACATTGCTTGATATATAAAAACACACAAAGGAGAAAAGGAAAACACAAGTCATTTTCATATTCGGATCTGCCCCCTGACTGTTGTCCTGTCCATGGTTAGCAGTAGGAATGTGACAATTTGTACACACATGTGCAAGCAAACAGCATTACTGAGTGAATGGTTCATTCTGTATCAAGATGCTTAGGTAATAAGCATTCCATTGCTGTCCTTAAAGCTGTTGTCAAAAGTCACAGAATATATCCATAAGAATGTGCACCCAAGATGCGAAATGACCTTAATAATTATGAGTTATTTTAAAACTCATAATTTCCACATGCCCATGTTGCTACATATCAACCCTTCCCATCTTTCTCCTCCATTATTCCAAAACATTTCATCTTCAAATTTGACATATCTTCCTTTTCTTTCACGCTGTCCTTCTGTACCTCTACTTCTCTGGCTCCAACTCCTGCTTGGTGCCAAGCGCCTCTTGCCTGCTTCACGGTGCTCAGCGGTATTCTTTTATGAGAGCTAGGAAGTCATAGCCGGGGAATTGTGGTTCATAGTGACCACTATCCGTGCATAAGACCAATAAAACGATAAAACAATATGTTAAATGTTGTAACGGGTTGTTTGATTGTTGCTGGCTAAGTGGTGGCAGGGCTCTATTTGTGTTATTTAAGTATTGCCAAATAGGCTGAAGTTATCCTTGAATTACTAGTCTAAGAATGAGAACAAAGGTAGGAACTGGTACTCTCTCACGATGAATTAAACTGGTGATACATTATTTTTGTGTGGAAGAAACTCGGCCTCTTCTTCAGTAAAATATTTGTCATCGCATCGTAAAAATGACTCAAAATTGTTGATGAAAAATATTCTGAAACAGGTAACAAATGTTTCCACACTCACCCATTGCAATTGCCCTCTTGACGTAGCATATCAAGCTTCCATTGCATGATGGACGCAAACAAAATATCCTCAGACTTAAGAGCTCTATGTACGGTAGTTGCACACAAGACAGTGGAATGATCTAAAAATACTAGAGTGGGTTGGAGTTATATCCTTGAACTTGTAATGTGTATAGTGATCCCAACTGAATGGGGAGAGCTGAAAAGCTAAATGTTGCATAGTGGTAAAACAAAATTGCAGCCAAAAATGTTAACATAATATCGCCAGTGAAACTAGAACACTAGTGGCGCCTTTGCAAGTTTTACTGCGCATGTCCGACTTTTTGGCTGACAAAGTAGAACCAATTCCGATGTGTGGTGATCCCTGTAAACTTGAATGGCACTCGTTCCTGGGTGGATGATTGTTGGCAAACGCGCCCACCGCTGCTATGTCACTGGGCCCCTCACAAACAAGAGTACTATTGTGATGTCACCAAGGGCCCATAGTTTAATCCAGAGGCCTTCGAATTTAGGCAAGTAATATATTTGTTATATTTTTTTTTTTATTTTTTTTTTTTTACTTTATTAATATATTCATTGTTATTGATTGGTTGAAAGAAAATTTAATAAAATAGAGATTAATAGCTTACCCATAGCTAGGCTAGGCTAGTAGTACACGTCTTCATCTTGAGGCTTTTTCTGCGGCCATAAATTTCATGTAGGCCTACACTCTAGAATATGTTTAATCTTCAAATATTTTTTTTAAAAAGTCAAATTCCAAACAGTTACGAAAACGCTAATGCAAAAACAAGTCATGACTCAAAGTGAGTCAAATTCCAACTAAACCTGACCGGGTTATCGAGCTGGTACTGGCTGGTCATACGTCAGAACTGAACATGCGGCAAACTTCAACTCCACACTGCCTCGTTGAATATTGCAAGGGCGAGGCTATACTGGATTTGCTTATTGTATTGTCGCTTGAAGCACGTTGAAATTAATATTTAAATTTTTTAGGGAAAAAATTGTTTGGGAATTTTTATTTTTTAGTCGTCTATCAATCATACAGCTTAAAAACGCGGCATTTTACTCTTGGGAAAATCAATCATTCATCTTGTTATGATTTCGTTGAGTTGACCTCGAATGTCGATATGTCCCAATGCAAGGCCAGGAGAAATACATAGGGTTACATCCTACATATTACGATCGCATTAATCATTCTGGTGTCTGCCACGGTCTGGCATTTTCAAAAATACAAAATTTCTTTATTTGCTCGTAAAAGAATAGTCTAGGCCAATGGTCGCGTGAATAGAGATAATTTTAGCAACATAAACATAACATACCACAAAACCGATGGGGACATTATAAGAGGCTACAGACATCTGGGTAATTTGTAGGCTAACGTAAGTTAAGGCCTACACTTTAATCAACAAAGTCCTATTATAGACCTGTACTCATTGATATTAAATCACAAAGGTCCAGACCAGTGCAACAAGGGGGCATGCCATGGGACTAAATCCGGTGTGTTCTTGTGTTAAACCCATTTTCGCATCGTAAAACCGTCTGTTTACCCCAAGCAGCTGATGGGCTCAATAATTTCAGGTGATGTCTAATGTATATACAAGCTTTAAACAACCAGCCTAATATCAATTTTGAAAATCTAAGCGTGGCACTATTTTTCAAATGTGCAAGTCCTCTCTTAATACTGACTGGTTTTAGTGGCACAACCTTAGTTAAGATTAAAGCTTCCAAGAAAGTTTTTAGGGCTGGTTTATCTCTCATGCATAATCGTTATATTGTGTGCTCCGAGTCGTAAAAAGGGGGAATGATGAAAGTTGTTTTGTACCCGAATTATTATCTCTATCAATCACTAGTGCTGTGACGGTATCCGTTTAAACGTTTACACGCACGGAAGGCGCACTACGACTTAGAAAATCAACAACACGTTTACACGTCAGCAACCCTACGAACTTTTTTTCAGTATTATCTTATGGGTCTGATCAATTTTCACCAAATACCCGCCGTCAATGAAAAGTAAGTTAACAGTTCCAATGCTTCTTCTAGAAAGGTTTCCGACTTTTACGAAACAGGACAGCCCCCAGTTTACCAAATTCTTGTACGTGAGTGGAGCGATTTCGGCATATACACCGCAAACACGGCCCCATTAGTGGTGCTTCAATTACAGGGGACTACAAAAAAGGTAAAATGACAGCGCTAATGGAACTCCACATTGATTCGTCGTTTGAGATCTTTGGGATATCAACTGCTTTATTTTGGATTAAACATAACATAGCTAAGTACAAACAACGTTTTATGGTTCAAGATGATATTTCATGATCGATGCAAAGCCGGGTAACCCGATTAGGAACGATTTATGGTGCAAGAATTGCATTTGCGGGAAGCGCCACATTCGGCAATGTCGTAACTTTGTTATGACCGGTTTAAACTTTTAAACGACGAAATCCAGACCAGTGTAAACGGATATGAAAGTAAACGGTAACTCCCAGCTCTAAAATCATATTGCACTCACAAAGTCACAGTATGTTGTGTGGTTACAAGCCCAGTAATTTTAATGACGATCAAATACAGTTTTACTCACGCACCTCCAGGTCATAACAACTCTTGCTCCTCAGCAACTCAGCACCGGCAAGGAC
>JAMKCH010025567.1:0-18290 GCA_023653785.1 Ophioderma brevispina | reverse complement strand
CCATGCCATTTCACAACAAGAATTTTTGCTTAAATTGGTGTGAAGTTTCATAGTATGGTGGAATAGAACATCCCAAATGAAAAATTCAGATTCATTTGTGTTGCAGAGTTACTGCATGGTCAAATTTTGCATGTCAGCTCGAAAAGTAGCCATTTTTTGTGATCATGCTAGTTTCTTCCTAAAAGGGGATCAAGTTGAGATGGTGACCTGAACGCAAACCCGTCCCCCAGTAGTTCACTTTGGATTATCACAAGGCCGGTAGTTAAAATGAGGAAAAGTAACACCTTGAAATGACCCTGGAAATTCTTGGTATACCAAGGCAACTAATGCCCCCATGTTTTCAGGACATGATAAGGCCATGTGTCTTAAACCATATTAGCACATTTTTTTAAGAGCACCCCCATTTTTCAAAAAAATGAGATTTTTTACACGTTGCTTGGTACTGGCTAGTAAACCATCCTGTAAATTGTTCGCTCGAAAATGTGATGTGTCTCACAAACGAAGGAAGTTTTTATTAGCATAATATTATCGGATCCCCGATAATTCAACGCTGCTGGAAACGGCCTTACAATGTGAAACTAAGCCGGGAATAGCGCCATGTACGTGTCTACGCTAGTGCCATTAGTTTGTTTTTAATTGTTCAGGCAACTCCAGTTAGAAGAGGTTATTTCCGGGTGGCACTATTTCACACCATGGCCGGACATAAACGTTGCATTTCCAGTTTGCCGTTAAGGTCAGTGTTAACCCTAGTGCTTTTGTTTTTACTAGAATTCTGATTTTTGCACCATTTTAAAACATCAACCTGTGTGTTCTATCATTACCCACAAAGGTTATCCAATGCGACAAAATCCTGAGTTTGTATTTTTTTTTGCCGATTTTAAAAAAGCAGCGATTTTGACCATTCAAAAAAGTCACAAAATCCCCATGGCTTAACGGCGGAATTTAAGCACATTACACGCCGTCAGTCGCATGGCGCAGCATCGCGTCGCTATGTGAATTTTTTTACTCGTCTGAAGCGTGCGCGTGTTTTAATGTACGTTTGCGTGAACGCATCTTGGAAAAAAAAAAATAATATTTGAAAATGTAAACAAAGCGCTAATTTAGACCATACCGAAATTTCAATTTCTTCTGATTTCTGGAGTTAGAGAGAAAAGATGTTTGATTCAATAGTGCTCATAAAGATTGTATTTTCATCACTTGCACAACAGACTCAATTTTGAAGTTCAAAGAAAAGTTTATTTGTAGAACGAGACATCTGAAATGGCGTGAAACGTCACTTTTTTACTAAAACCGGGATTTTCTCAATTGTCATTTTCGTAAAAATTTGGCAAATTTTCAGACAAGATAACTCCAAAAATACTGAAGTAAAAGGTAAGGTTTAACTTTCCTACGATAGCAATCGGTCTTCTCTAGGGACGGTTTTCTCAATTTTTCATTTTTCGATTTCTAACTAAAGATATTATCCAATATATACTCAAATTTTGGAAAAAGGTAAAAATCACACTTTTTTGACATTTTTCCTTATATTTCGAAAAGTAAGCTTTATTTTTCAAAAGTGGGCAATTCCACCGTTACGGACGTAACATTTACATGCAACTTAGAACTTTCAATTAATAAACAAACTTACTTGCAGTTGAAGGAACAATTTATTTTTTCTTATTCTTGTAGTATACATTCTAATGCTTAAAATAATACAGCGACTTTTTTATAGCTTGCTTAATTAATTAGCTACATGCATCAGAAATGAGTGTTACGGACGTCACACATTATGACATCACTTTTTTGCTTTTGATACAAATTAGTAAAACTCTGTGAAGTGTCTTGTTCAACTTCTTAGTTTATAATATGTTGAAGTGTGTATAGGTCCACTCCATACAGACATGAGTAATAAGTTTGACAATGTCACTCTTTTGTATAGAAACAATGTCCCGAAAGCTGTTACGGACGTTACATTTAGCATGTTACGGATGTTACATGATTTCAATTTTCCTTAGAACTGGGGGTAAATTAGGTTTAAAATTAATGGTGTTCCAGCACAATACTGTATGTGTAAAGTACTACACAGTAATGATTCACTTGATTGAATACAGCCTCTCAAATTAAAATTCCAATTTAACGTTACGGACGTTACACATCATTGGTATATTTGTTACAATTATTCTCAAAAATTACCATTTTGAGTAAATTTGAAGGCAAGAAAGAAGTAAAATTGATCACTGGCAGATTCTGTGAATAGATAAAAGCTGTTTATAATAATGCAAGATAATTGTTTCAAGATTGATTAATTATCAAATTGCTTCAGTTGTTCTATGTCCGTAACAGCCTAAATGTTACGGACGTTACGCACTTTCGGATGCTCATTAGCACTATTTTAATTATGGAAACTTTATTTTTTTAATTGCATATGATTGCTACCTGTGTACTAGCAGAGGAAATGAAATGATTTCAAAATCCTCCTTGTAGTGTTCATTCTGCATTGAAAAATTGTTAAAAATGTTACGGACGTTACAAGATTGCATGGAAAATAAAAGCGAGAATTAAATTGATGATAAGCGGCCTACAAAGTGATTTGTGCAAAACTCTTTTGTATTAAGTTAATACTTGTTCATTTGTTGTTACACTGTTAAACATTAAGACATTAATTGATACTCTCTTGATATAAGCATGAGACATTCAAATTTCTACCTTTTTTCATACTTTTTGTGAAATTTATCAAATTTTCAGCATATTGATTTTCAAGTAATTAAAATTAATAATGAAAAAATTGCGCGATTTTGTTATAGTTTCAAGTGACATAGACATCACTCTAAACTATTAAACTAAAATCATTTGTATCAACTACATTTGAAATTTTGTTGGTCATGTCCTCTTTGGAATGGAATTGCCCAAATGAAAAACCCGTCCCTAGACAAATTTGTCTTGTTTCTAAAAAATAACATAAATCATGAAAATTCAAATTGTTTTTGTTATGCTGTCTGAAAATTTTGGGGCAAAATCATGTGTTTTTAGTATTTTTCTCAAAATACGGAAAGTTTTACATTAATCTGATGCCATCATCGGGTTCATCGTCCAATTTTCTTTCTAGAAATGTATATTTTTACAGACAATCAAATATTTGCGAAGTTACAACCCAAAATAGATACTCGGAAGCTCAAGGTTCACACTGCCCTTAAGTCCAATCTGGGATCCAAATTTATTCTAATTACAAAATCGCTTAATTTATAATACGCATTTTTTAGCATTCTCGTTCACAGGTATAGTTTCCTAGACAATGGCCAAAGTAACTGTGCCAAAATATCAAATTTTGAAAATTGGGGGCGCTCTTCAAAAAATGTGCCATTATTACTTTAAGGTGGGAACCCCTTTCTTGACACACAGATTTGTTAGTGCAAAATCACCCATTTCCAAGTTTTGTATAAAAACTTTGTCTTGCCAACATCACAATAATAATAGAGGTGGGTCATATTTGGGTCATAGTTCAGATCACTTCGAAGACAGGCTAGAATGATGACTTTAATAATGCTTATCCCATGCTTATAAAAATTTTTTAAAAGTAAAAAACCAGGGTGCCCCAAGTAAAAATCCAAAATGGGCGCCAAATTGGCCAAAAATCAGATTTTTTGACCATAACTTGATACGCTTTTGTTTTAATTCAACCTCTTTTTTGTTGCAATACCCATGTTCTGGCCTCAAGGAAATCATTCTATGCACTTTCATCTCGCCACGACTTTTCGTTTTCTCGATTTTGCAGTTTTAGCTTAAAAATGAGGACCGCGGGGCACTTTCCAAAAGGTCACATATCAAATGTTTTAAATGTTTAACTGGGTGAGCCACTCGTCAGAATTGTTTATTCCATCATTTCTAAAGATTAGGAGGTAAAACTTACCATTTTCCCATGGCATCAATTAAAATTTGATAACACTCATTGGAATATCCAGGGTCAACGAACTTTCTTATTTGTGGGTTTCAATGGAAGGCATTTTATGACATTAAAAATGCCTAGTGTTTTAAAAAAAAATTAAAACCGCAAACACAAACGCAAGTCAATTTTCTGCAAGTGTTCATAATAAACCCAACCTTTGAATGTTAAAATCATCAAACTCCTTTCTATCGGATGCGCATTTTATGGGCAAGCGCCCTCAGAGCTCAATGTTTAAGGCAAAAATGACATGTTTCAAGGAAACGAAGGCGTATGGTGAGATGAAACTTGCATAGATTATTCCTAATACCCCAAAACCTGGGTAAAATTGCCACCAAAATTAAGCAAATTGAACAAAAAATAAGTGTTTGGGTCAAAAATCTAACTTTTGCCAATTTGACGGCCATTTTGGATTTTTCTGGGTGCACCCTGGTTGTTTCGCACCTTTTTCAATGACCTTCTAAGCCCACCTTTAATATAAAAAGAAAAAGAAAAAAAAAAAAAAAAAAAAAAAAAAAAAGGAAAAGCTACATTTTTGGAAAGCTTATAAATAAGGATTCCAATGGCATAATCGAAATTAACTTGAATATTCAGGGTGTACAATTATATATATGGTGTAACAAGTACAATTTTCACTAAATTAAGTGTTGCCCTGTGAACTTTTTATTCCTTTCAGAAGAATTTGATGCAGCTTGGGACAACAAAATTGAAAAGAACACTTAAAAGAGCAAATTCAGAAATCTATAGTTTATATAGGGTGCAGTGTTCCTTATGTACAGGGTGACTTAAATAACCTTCATTATCAAAAACGCTAATTATTCAAATTGTGATTTACTGTGTTAAGTAGTTCATTCCGTCCCTTCAAACTGATGGTACTGTGTACTACTTGATGCCATACATTTGATTCTTTGTTTTGATGATTTTGGCCATTTAGATCAGTTGTACAAATATTAGTGTACACTATATTTTACACAGAGGTCCTATGGGAAGACCATTTTGCAGCTTCGCTATTTTGCTTATTAAGTTATTATACAAGTTAGATCAGTAACCTTGTTCCATTTTTTAATTGCTGCATGTTCCAATACGTAAAAAAGATATCAATGCTACAATCTAATAATAATTAAAAATACATACATCGGTCCCTCGGACCGCTTATTTCTCCTGCCGTCGGCGGTTAGTGATGAGAGGCCTAACTGACCTTTGCCTTGATATGTGACCTTGCCCCTTGAGATGTGACCTTTGCCTCATAACAAAATGAGGCTTGCATGAACTCATAAACCAAGTTTGGTTCCAATTGAACTTCCAACTTTTCAAATGAGGTCAATTTTTTACATTTTCACCACATATTTTACAACTTGACTCAAATTACCCACCTTTGACCTTGTATGTGACCTTTGACCATCATCAACAAAGGTGGTGTCAGTGTTTTGTCACCTGTGACCCAGTTGGGTTTAAATCCATCAAAGTCTGAGGATATTACAGGCAAATGACAACCTTTTTCACAATAGACATCAACCACAACATACATCAACAATAGTGGACAAAGTGATCCCTATTGTGTCTTCCTGCCTTAGTGCAGGCGCACAAAATTCTGTTTTTCATAATTTTGCTCAGCAAACTTGGTTTTTCCCATGTAGACTTTTCTATGGTAAAGCCGTGCCCTCACATCCGTGCCCGCATATCCTCCACTCTGCATGCTCGTTAGTAGAATTGATCATAAAATTTATTAGCACAAAGTTAGAATCCTGATTTGGTGTCATATGAAAGAGGCAAAAACTAGGCTTTAAAAAAAGACGAAAAAAGGGTGCAGGTATTTCCTCTCAAGCTTCATTTTGACAATACCATTAAATCATTCACATTTTATGAAAAATGGTCACAAAACCATCCACATGAGGTCCCAACTAAGACGCATGGCCATAATCTTAATGTGCTTTAACTGGTTTAAACATCAACGAATTTGCATGGCAGTTTTGGGACTATATTCAACCCTCGTTCTGCTTAACATAAATACACATATATGTCCTTTATACACTGGATACATTATCAAATGTGGGAGTTTAAATGCAATAATACGTTAAGTTACTTTTGTGATTTAAACAGGGGCCATTTCAAAAGAGCCAACTTTTCATTCTTCTGCATACGACCAAATTTTCTTTCTGAGCAAGTCACATTAGAGTCCGAATTTTTAATGTTCACTATTACTAGCTAAGCTCAAGCTCAATAGCTAAGCTCAAATTGATGTCCCTTCAATTAGTTTTCCCCAAATGTTTGCTCAACCCCAGGGTCTGACGTTATTTTTATCACTAGGCCATTATCGTGTCTGGACCTATAGGTGACAAATAAGATGGTACGTAGTTTGGATTCCATTTAATATACAGTGTGGTTTGGGAAACAAAAGTGGTTCAGTTTCCGAAGACTACACACGACGAAAGGGGAAATCCCCGTGGCACTCGGATTTAGAAAATGTTTTGATCCCGGGGTTTTTTTATTCCGGGCAAGGCGACAGGTAGCAAGAGATTCGTTGCTTTTGAAACATGCAAGTACTTTCTCATTTGATGGATTACTTTGGAAAGAATTTTGGGTGTCAGAATGTGGGAAAAATGTCATGACTGACAGTCCCAAAAGACGGCAAATCATGCCGATTGTGTTAGTGAACCGGTGTCAAATTCTGCTACCATTCCCTGTGTTGGTGAGTTAGGAACTGGATTCTTAAGAAATTTGCAGACGAAAAAAGTGTAAAAACTGATTTTAAAATTTTTCCTTTTAATTCCAACCACACTTTTTTAAATGAAATTGAAAGTAGTCCTAGAAAATATATTTTTGAGCAAATGCACGCGAACTTTTATTATGTAGTACGTTTCCATGGTAGTGAATACTGTAGTAGTGCCAGCTTGTATCATCGCTTCCCTGAACTGGAATGGGGGGGAGGGGGACAAGTGTTGTTTTGTGTTTGTTTATTTATTGATTTGGTTTTATTTTATATAATGAGGTGCATTGTCACTTGTTTTTAAATTGTTTTTCTTTCCCTTGTTTTCTATTCTGGAGCATGGGGTGCAGGAAGTTTACTTTTCTTTTTTCCCCCCTTCTTTTTTTTAAAGGCCATGGCACTGCAAATTCTCTCATGCAACCAAACAGGTCGAGAGGGCCCATTTCTACACTTTTTGGGATGCATAGCAAGTTTGTTGTTTTGGCTTGTTTTTTTTGTGCTTGGGTGCATGACACTGTTTTGGGGTTTTTTTTTTGTGTAGGGTGCAGACACTCTTATTTTTTTTCCTTGCTAGAAACCATGAGCTGAAGATAGTGGCATTGCTTTATATTCATTTTTTTGTTTTTCCTTTCTAGAGGCATTTGGTGCAAGGAAGTGTTTTTTTTTAAAATTTTTTTAGGTCCGGGACTCCTTGCCTGCAGGTAGACTGCAGGTGCAGGTTTTTTGTTTTTTCTTTTGTTTTTCGTTTTTTTTTTCAGTAGGAGGGTGCGACACCCCAATTTGCCTTTTGGTCTCTCCTCTTTTCAGGTACTGACTTTTAAGGAGAGTGAGAACTTAGCTCCCCTACGCTCTCCTTAAGCACTTTGTAGGAGAGCTATTTAATCGGCCGTCTGGTGAGATCATGCGATAAATGCCAATACAACACCCCACCCCTTCCCCAAAACCCAGGCAAACACCCCATCTCAATCCATCCCCAACACCCCTGCAAACCCCACCCCTCCCCCCCCAACACCCACAACATCCACCCTCCAACAGCCCCCCCCCTTCCACACCCACCCCCTCCCCCCCAACACCCCACAACTCTCCAACAACCCCCACAACCCCTAACCCTACCCTACCCCC
Source organism: Ophioderma brevispina (assembly GCA_023653785.1). Taxonomy (NCBI): domain Eukaryota; kingdom Metazoa; phylum Echinodermata; class Ophiuroidea; order Amphilepidida; family Ophiodermatidae; genus Ophioderma; species Ophioderma brevispina. Next base: position 10,542 of record JAMKCH010025567.1, on the reverse strand, counting down.
TCCCCAACAACTCTGGCAACACACCACCCGGCCCCCCCCCCCCCCCACCCCCCCCCCCCCCCCCCCCGCCCCCCCCCACCCCCCTCCCCAGACACCCGCAATACCTAACCCACCCCCTCCCCAAAACTGTAACACCCCACCCCCTCCCTATGGCATAGTAGTCTCATGTAGCGAAGGAATTTTGCCTCTCCGATGTACGGTTTCAGAACGCACTTACGCATATTAATTCTCATCATTTGCAACCTAAGCCACTGGCCGCATACATCACATACTTTCAAATTGCAATAAGATGGTGCCCCATGATACGCTTTCATGCACGCAGGAATGTGTAGTACCCACATGTACAAGTGTCAAAAATATAGTACTTACGCTGATTTTTTTGCAATATTAATTAGCTCATTTTACAATACTCATTTGCCCGAAATACGCCCCCACTGTAATCAGGTTCGAAACTCTTCAGCCCCACTTCCCTCCTTCCCCAGTTACATCATTAATAGCCTTACGAAACTCCAAAAACTTGTAACAGGCCCTTGTCAAGGAACATTTCATAAATTATGCAAATTAGATACTTATTAGCATATTTTACGCCCAAATCTAATCAGTCAAGAACTCACCCACCCGCTTCTTTCCACCAAGTTTACATCATTGTCATGTCACCCTTACGGAACTTCCAGATAAATCGTATCACCGTGGGTTAAAAATTTTTATCACGCGGACGGACGAAAGGACGGACGGTGCTCATTTATAGTCCCCGTTCCGAACTCATTCGGCGGGGACACAGAGCCGGATACGTGCAAAAAAGTTGAACGCCGGCCGGCCCGTATCGTAAGCTTAAAGGGACGGATGAGATTTTTTGAGGATACAATTTCTCTCAAATTTCAATTTTCACGGAATCGGTTGTAGACCCCTACCGAGAACGTTTCGCAGGCTTATGAACAAACAAGATACAAAAGAAAACCCGCAAACCCTTGTTTTGAACTTGCTGCTATCGTATCGTTGCGCTGCTATCGTAATCGCCGGAACACTGTGCTTTTACTTTATGTCGTGCACGACAAAGTAACTAAAGCCATCAATCTAGTTACTACATAAAGACGCGTATTCGGCTTATTCATTTCAGGTGCTATCTAATACATTGGTCATGTTGGTATCAAAGCATTCCAATATGCAAAAACTGGGGTTCGACAAAAAATTGAGGGCGTTTTTCTGGAAATCCCCTCATGTCTCTTTTAAAATTAAAGTCTCAATCTGTAGATAGCACGCGAAGCATTATGCTATCTACAATTGAGTTTCTCGATCAACTGCACTGTGACAGTGAGTGTGACTCATCTCTGTTTCCAGTACTGAAACCAGAGGGTCGCCATTATCTTAAAGCACTGTACATATCATTTGAACGGCCTCTGGTTTCAACCGGAGCCATTGCAGAAGAATGAACGAATAATAAAACCATTATTTCCTTCCGCATTTTACAACACAAAAGCAAGTTACCTGAAATTTCTATGGATAGAATCTCACATAACCTTCTCTCCAATTGATGCAGTTCAGGCTTGAAAAAAGCAACAAATAACGATTTTTGGTACGAATTTGGAACAAGGCAAATCACATTTTTCGTCTAAGTCCCACCGGATGAGCAATACAGGTTAAAGGTCACACCCCTGGTCATACAGGGTCATCCACGTGACAACCTTACGAGTTGTTTGGGTATTGTTGGAGTGGTTGAACGCGACGTCAAACTTTTCGCTGGGTTTCCGGGCCAGGACCTTGGAACGCACGGTAGTATCACGGCCAGTCCGTTTTATATGAAAGATACTCAGATTTTTTTTGGTGCTATTTTGGAGCAGAGAAGTAGTAACACGATATCTTTTCTGAATGGACGAAGGAGGGTAGGATTATTTTTTTAAGACTAAGAAACTATTTGGGCGACTCACAATTTAATAAACATTTGTGTTTCATCATGATCATAATATCCATTGCCATGTAGCTAGATCCGATCCCAACGGGCGTTTGATTTTGAAAAGAAATCTAAATGTCCACACTTGAGATGAGATGAAATTAAATTTATCACAAGCATTTTTTTCAACCAGTTAGGTATTACTGTTTTAGTTGAAGGTTTCCCAAAAAAATATTAAAAAAATTCGATTCCATCAATTTCCAGCTACTTTTTTGCTTTAAAAAAAAAAAAAAAAAGTGGTAGAATATAGCTTTGGACATAAAAAGTTCAAGGGTCTCTTGGACCTGAAATGGTCCTAAACGCGTCCTTTATAGAGGCGGCACATTACCCATACTTTCATCCCGATGTGAAACCCCCCCCCCCCCCCAGAGAATACCTAGTGCTTACGGAGAAGGATCCAAATTAGCCCCTCACAGAAAATCTTTCTGTTTCCTTACCCCCCCCCAACCGCCCATTTGTAAAGGTCTGGTTAATGTGTTAATGCCAGTTTTTTTTTTGTTTTTTTTTCTGTTTTTATCCTATCAGATCAGGCAACTGCAAGTTTTTTTCAATTTTGAAGTTATTTTATTAGTAAAATGTGCGAAAATCAAATACCTTGCAGCGATATGACGATTCCCATTATTTTTCGGTAACGGCTGGTAAACGATACAAACGTTCATCATATAACGAACGCATAAAACACGTTCATCACTCCAAACAAGAAACCAATGAGCGCGTGTCCTTTTTTTGCATTTCAACGCCCGTGGAATAGCTCTATCTACCTGCCAGTCAAGGGTCACAAATTGGATCACATCTGAGTGAAAACTTCTCTCGAGTATTTCGGAAGGCCCTTATTTTACCTAAATTTAATCTCGCCCTGGAAGGAACCACTATCAAAACAATTAATTGTACAGGTTGATGGACTAGTATCTAGCGAGCAGCACAGTGTATGTTATTTTGGACATATAGTATTTTACTGTAGTGTACAACATTATGAAAGGCGTGCATCTTCGCAATTTCGACTGTGTCAAGTTATGATACATTTTCCCAGTTTCCACGGTACCAAAAACCAAGGTCATAGAATATAAACGATAGTCGTTAAAAGATATTTTGACCTCTGGTTTTGGTTCCGAGACAACTACCAGCTCATGCCCAGTGCATGGCCATGCGCCATGTACGTCACCGGGATTGCCGTGTTACCTGCCTGTGCGTGCCCTCATTCATTGGGTCATGCCCTGCACTGGTGCAAATGCATGCCTAGTACAACAGAGTCCTACTGAAATTTTCGGGCATGTCAGACGCGTCATTAGCAACTTTTTGCATTTCAATTTTACGTCACCACCCTCAATTTCGATTGGACGACATTACATAAGTCAATCGTGTAGCACGAATCCTGACAAGAATATCTCCAAAATACAGACTTAAAGGTCCATGGCCCGATCGCTAACTAGCTTCGTTCCCAAACCCCAGATTTTATAACCGGAACGTGGTCGAAATATTGGTATCAGAGAAACTCTGTTTTTCTCATTTACCCTGTAAAATCTTAGGCTAAATGATGTTTGTTTGGGGTTAACGAGGAATTGGTACTCCATTTGCCGACCAATTTGTTTTTACAAGTCAGTCACTCTAGAGACTATGGGCTCACACATCAGGTTTTCTAGCTGTCACATCAAACGGTTTGAAATATATCCATATTGGCGCGAAATTTTGCAGATGGGGCTTTTAGGTGAGTTCCATTCTATCAAGGTTGGAAAACTTTAATACTTAAATCGGGCCCATCCCCCTTTAATATTATTTTCATCGCGAACAGATTGGCGAGATAAATACCAACGTAACAAGTGAAGGTAGGTTGCGAATACGACTGCGGCCATTAGGGTTATTTTTCTTAGTGTAATTGATTTCCGACGCAGCCACTGCGTCGACAAGTCCATACTTACAAAAGTGCTTGATTGCTACGGCGGCTTTCAATGTCCTTATTGGCCTTTTACGTCGTGCCGACGACCAATGTCCAAAAAAAACGACGGTAAAGGTAGTTTCGCAATGCAACCCTAACCCTAATATACGCGCAAATCAGAGCATTCTTTAATCGAATTGACGTTTTCGTTTTGGACCTGCTCTATTTGGAATGCGATTACGCCCAATGAAAACGTTCATCACGGTAGAAGTTTCTTTTTACTCAGTAAGGTTTTCCCTGGTACTAATGCATGCCTGTGCTGTGGCTGTCGTACTACTTACATTGAAGAAGTTGAAAGCTGCCTTGAAAAAGAGACGAACCAGCTGATTGCGATGCACGAGGATACCAATGAACGAATCATTATTAGGTTTTTTTGTTTACTTTGGGCAACTAAGATTACAAAATATTTGGAAAAACAAGGCAAAATCCTAAGGACCAAAGGTGCAGACTTCCCAACCGTTGCAAAAGGGCCTTTTGACCTTTGCGGTCAGCTGTTGATTCACCGAGGTGCGCAGAGTGATTGGACGTAGTTTGGGATATGCTTAAAGCTGTGAACATATACAGAGTTCGCGGCCGCCCTCGTGACCGCCTCTTTGAGATGTCTGTCCCGAATTATCTCCAGGAGCATACTGGTCCAGGAGCATATGATCCTGGACGCCAAGTCAAATAATGCTCCAGGAGCAATAGTGATTATGCTCCTGGAGCATAAATTTTGTCTGGACACAATACTTTACGTCCAAATATGCTCCCGGAGCATATTTGAATACGTCAAAATTTAATATGCTCCAGGAGCATATTAGAATATATCTGCTGGAATAATGGCTCTTGGAGTATGGAGCATATTCAAATGCACAATGGTCCGGAGGATATGGCAAATGTGCTCTGGAGCGGTGGAGAATATTCCTAAGTCAAAACACATCTCAGGAACATAATTTGCATACGCCTCCTGGAGCAATGTACATTCAATAAATATTCTCTAGATTACTATGATCCAGGACCATATAATCCTGGAGCATAATTCGGGCCAATCTCATAGAGTTGCTTTCTTGAGCGGCCGCTGGGTTCTAAATACATAATACTCAAACAAATAGTAGGCCTAATTGCGACCGAAGAGTCAAAACAAAGGACAATCATCTCGTGGATCCGTCGTATTTTCGCCGGTCATAATATACCTACAAGCGATGCACTTTTGAGCATCTTAATATTAATAAAAACGGTTGAGTTGCCAAGAAATAAAAAAAAACAAGTTTGGCGTCTTTGAGAAGACCGCACCGCAATTTTGATATAAAATTTTTAAACCATCTGTTAAAGCCATCTTTAGCACTTTTTTTGAGGGCGCCCCCATTTTTTCACAATAAATTGAGATTTTTACACGGTTGCCTTGGTAACTGGCTATAAACTAGACCTGTTGAATGGTTAAGCTCGAAAAATGTCTCTGTGTCACAACCGAAGGTATTTTTGGTACTAGAATAATTATTAATAATTATTATCGGGGATCCCCGATAATAATTCAACGCTGCTGGAAACGGCCTTCATGTGAAATAGCCGGAAATTAGCGCCATAATATGTAGGGGGAGAGGGAGTAGTTGAGCCCTTGTTCATTTTGTTTCATTCTGAGCAGAGAAATATAGTCCGGAGGCAAATGCGTGTTACAAATAAACGGTGTATTTTTCTTGATGGTATCATACGTTGTTGACTCAATATTTTGCTTATCCTTCAGTGAGATGCCAAAACTATTTCTTGACACTGGCTCAACTTACCCCAGGGGTGGGGGAAGTTGAGAGTCAATGGGGGTAAGTTGAGCAACCCATAGAAACGCACAATAATAATGTGTCATGCATTGGAATCATTTTGTCGTTTTCTAATTTTTTTTCTTTGTTTCCAGGTAATTTTTTTTTTTTGCAAAAAAAAATGTTGATAGCGTTACAGTTTCAGTTTAAAAGTTGAAAATAAAATAATCTTTTGATGTTATTCTACTTGAATATTTTGGGGGAAAATTGTGGCCAACTTTTTTCCTATGCTCAACTTACCCCAATGCCCAGTTTGCTCAACGTACCCCCTAGCTGGGACATTTTAGTCCAAAAATCAGATTCTTTTAACTAAAACATTGTTACGTTCCAATATAGTTTTACCAAGTTCATGTTCCATATCACACCCTCATACACCAAAAGAGTGACATTAATAGCTTTCATCCTTGTAGGGGGAATTTGACAAAAATCAATTTTACAGAAATTAGAAAAAAGTGCAAAAATGAACTTTTTAGTGCCACTTTCTAATTGTATGTGCGTGATTCCATCTTCCACTTGGAAAATGGTGGTTAATGCTTATGAAATAATAGATAGTAGTGTAAATGGAAATAAGTTCTTTGGGGGTCTTCTTGTCTAGAGGGGTGGCTCCTCTTAACCCTTTGGCTCAAACTTACTACCACCCTACGCTCATTCATGAATTTGTTTAATAGTTCGGGCAGTCAAGTTAGAGGTTATTTTCTCGAGGTGGCACTATTTCATCATGGACGGACATAACGTAGCATTTCCAGCTTGCCGTTAGTCCAATCTATGGATCCCAAGTCTAATTACAAAATCGCTTATTTTGTGATAAATACGCATTTTTTAAGCATTCTCACATTCGCAGGTATAGTTTCCTAGACATTACCAACATAGCTGTGCAAATATCATCATTTTGAAATGGGGGCGCTCTTCAAAAATGGCCATTTGTCTTAAGTGCTCTCATCTATATATACCGTCCCTCACATCAACTAACTAACTATAGTAGATTTCAAATTGAGTGAGACATCATTAAAAGTTTAGGGTGTGTCCCCATTCATCGTGAGAGGGTAAGAGGACTTATTTTACAATGCCACAGGTAAAAAGTATGATGGTATCATATCAAGGTACATATATAGCTATGTCTGTATGATTGTATGTAGGCCCCGCTTTGATTCAAGTCCTACTTTCGGCGATTCAATCAAGTGTTTCAAGTGACGTAATACCGGTATATCGGATGAAAACATATCAGCAATTATTTAATAATAACGTTAGTTGACAAAATACCTTTGCACTGCATTATTATATGCTTACACAACAACGGGAAATAATCGGTCTTATATCAATACACATAACGCAACTATTTGTTTTTTATTTGGCTATGCCAACCTCGCAGAGATTACGCAACAGACCAAATGGGATTAAACCATGGGCAAGTTCACCGACTTCCTGGCCAACCAAGGTATAATCTTTCATTCATCATTAACAGACCATTTCAGAACTGGATTCATCAGTTTCCGCAAGCCGATCGGTGGCACATATGTTTTGGTGATGGCAACAACATGCCTAGTCCGCCACATGGCATAGGATTAAACCCTCAACGTGAATATAAGAAGTCTCACTTAATTTGAAATCTATATACTAATTAAGCACACCGTTATCAACTATCAAGTTTTTAGAGTTCGAGTTAGAGGTAGTGTTCGAGTTAGAGTGGCTTTTCGAGTTCGAGTTAGATTACATTTCAAGAGTTGGGAGTTGCTTTTATAAGGTCAAGCAAGTGTCGAGTTAGAGTTGCCAGTGTTTTGAGTTTTGAATTCGATTTGGCTTTTAGAACTAAAGTTCGAGTTGCATTTTAGAGTTCGAGTGTGCTTTTAAAGATTTTTCTGATGCTGATTGTTGAAAACATTTTTTTCTGATGTTTAGAAACATGTTTGGAATTGACAACCCCTAACTCTTACCCTAAACCTACCCTAACTATAGACCCTAACCTAACCATAAGAAATGTGTTATTCTGATGTAGAAGCATTTTATTGATAACCCTATACACTTTGTCTCATCGAAAGTTGAAGGTGACGTCAGTATGCGTCTTTGCAGTCCCACTAGGCGTCTCGATCGTGCCGCCTTTATCGCTTGGGCGTACCATGCTCTGATTCCAAGTTAGTAAATATAGCTCTGTGGATTCCACCATAGCCCGCGCGATTCATGGGTGCGCACATAAAAGTCGCAGTGACGTCACCTTCAACTTAAAGATGACACAACCTTACTATAATTTGCCGAATGTTGTGTGTATGTTTGTTTGTGCACAAAAGGCTCCGTCAATTTTGCTTCGAAGAGCACTAAATTCACATGAAAGGTGGCGTAAGGATACCGGACGGGGTATACGCTATTTTGGACGAAATCTGTTCAGAAATGGATGAAAAAATCAAGAAAAATGTGCTCAGTTGCTATGGAAACTTACCATTGTGGGTACGCGTACTAAAACGGCGCGTACGTATGAGTTGTGCTTTGGACTGGATGGTTGCGCGTGGCAACGGGCGATTTCGCGTAAGAGCTATACTGCGGGACGCAAATACACAGGCTCCTTATAGTTGAAACGGTGTGGGAAAAGAAAGAAATGGTCAAGAACCGTCATGTTATTCGCTTTGATTGTCGTATGTATGGATACTACGTACGGCTTACCCCAAGGAGTTTGAGAAGAAGAAAAGAAAGTTTACCTTTTTTTTTTTTTTTTTAAAAATTAAAATACTAGATTGGAATTAGAAATAGGAATTATAGTAGGCCTCCTAAGCTATATGATATGCGGCAAACTACAGGAAATAAACTACGATTACGGGATGTTGTGACGGGGGGGGGGGTCATAAACTACAAGATGCGAGTATTTATGGGGGATTGAGGAGTGTGAGAGAGAAAATTGTGGAAAAAAACAATTACGGAACTACGGGTTTACCCAGGGGGTAATTTTGAGAAAAAAAAAGTACCCGGGAAAGTTCTACGGGATTAACTAGAAGTTTTTCTTATTTAAATAATACGAGAAAAAAATAAAATTAAATATTACGGACAGTGATACGGGATATGCAGTTGACGTTGCCTAGAAATTCGGTAACTACATGAGGATATATGAGGATATTGGAAGAAGCCGCCCCTTCCCTTCAATCATTTTATTAATGTATTTCAAAGTCTGGTCAGAGTTATGATGTAATGCTAAAATTGAAGGTATTAATACCAGTGCGTTGTGGTTTTTGTGCTAGTCATTTATATTTGAAATCATACCAGTAGTAATAATAAACACCTTATAAAATCACATTATAGTCAAGGATACCCTTTCTATTTTTATATTGATGGCGATCGCCGATTATTCCCGATTTTTACGGGACTTCTAAATCTTGAGAGATTTAGTTTTAGTATTCTAAAAGCACTCAGCCAATGCCGACGTGAGGGTTCCACTGGGGTCCGCACTTTGGGCCCCGAAAACAAAATGGAACCGCTACTGCGATTGGGGTGTTATTGGGTCGGTGAGTCATTACGTAAAATCTGTTGACCAATGAGTCAACATCAAGGTCGTTTGTTTCATCTGCGCTGAGGTCCATCGCAAGAGAATCGGTCTTTTCTGGTCACTCTTGTTCCTGACGTCATTGAAGTCACAATTGTTATATTAAATCAGAATTAAATGGTTCAGTTTGAGGATCTCGAAGATTCAGCTTGGTCGTGGATTGAGGAGACACATTCAAGATGTAGTGGAATAGCTATTTACACTACCCTCGGGTCGTGATGGCCGACATTATTCGGCCTTGATTTACAAGTAAATGATTAAAACTAAATTTGGAATTCAACATTTGAGATGTTGATTCTTTGACTTTTGTGTAATAATTTTTGTTTTTTTTTAGGAGATGATACTTATGGGGCTATTACGGCCCACAATTTAGTGGAGTGGAGTGTCGGATTGATGATTCTGCGTCCCCTTATTATAGATGGATTTCGTTTCGGACACCGGTGTGAATTTTTGCTACGAAACTGAGGCATATCTATCAGCGTTATGGGCGCTGCGGGAAAAGCCAAACGGTGTCGACATGGCACTGTCATGCAGTCTAAAAATAGTGTGTTGCGGTGAAGATTAGGACTTTCTTTTACAAATTCAGGTAGAACTTCTGAAATATGACGTAGTTTTCGGATTAGGCGTCCCATTTTTCTAAAACATGTTTCCTAAATTCAATAAACATTTTTGCATACGTCCCAACCGTTGTCCGTGCACGCAGTCACAATGCAGGCTAGTTGAATAAGGCTTACCTTTCCCATTCTCCGACACGAAACTCCTCATAAGATAGAGTCATGTTGATTCCCCATGTAGCGTAAGAAACCATATGATTCCTGTCTGCCTCAGCCACTTTAAGAGTAAATCTGATTCAAATACAAGTTCCAAGTGGAGAATGTAAGGAGGATTTTCGAGAGTTTTTCGTGTACACCATTTTAAAATTTCCCGGCCTAGGACTGGACGCACCTGTTGTCAAGCGTTCTTTGACCCGGATGGCTGGCAGTCCAAATGAGGGCGTACGTCCTGTAAAATTAGCGTGTTTTATTTTGGAGTTCCAGCTTTCTGATAAAATTTGGATTTTATTCTATTTTCATACTTGGTATTTTAAATGGGGGGGGGGCAGATTATTGATAAAGTGTTGTCAACCTCCTTGCAGACTCCCCAGGGAAACTAGACTAAACTTAGGACCTAAAAAATAATGTCGCAATATAGACCGTTAGTATTGTGCTAACGGATTAAATCATAGCTTTGAAAGGTTGAAGAAAACTCATATAGCACACAGACGCCGAATATATGGCATTGTCTATTTATTGATGAAAATGATGCCGTTGAGAGAGATGATACATTGAATATGAAATATAGTGAGCAT